>APFE030022162.1:71062-221927 GCA_000404065.3 Pinus taeda
TTTTCAATTTGTATCATGGAAGAATTGTTCATTTATGTAATGTAAAGGAGGTTGCCCCCTCGAAGAGGCTGAATTCTAAGGCGTTGATCTATCTTTTCTATCTTTTCTTGAGCTGGTTTCATAACATGTTCCTTTCAAAAAGGAACAACAAAATGTAAAAGTGCAGAAGTGTTGTTCCATTCAGAAAGGAACAACAAAACGTGAAGTGCAGAAGTGGTGTTCCATTCGAAAAGGAATAGCAAAACGTGAAAGTGCAGAAGTGCTATTCCATTTCAAAAAGGAATAGCAAAACATGTTGTTTCATTTTGAAAAGGAACAACAAAACGTGAAAGTGCAGAAGTGTTGTTCCATTTTGAAAAGGAACAATAAAACATGATGTTCTATTTCGAAAAGGAACAACGAAATGGACAATCATAAAATGCAAACATGAAAAAAAAAAAATTAGCTGTTCATGGCATGGATGCTGAAGATATGTTACAATTTAAATGAAGAAACACCTGAAATACAAAATATAAGAGAAATCAGAAAAGAAACAACATTGATTTAAAAAACAGTATGTAAATAAGTAAATTAAGTTACAACAGCTATGATATTATGTAAAAAAAAATGATCTTTTTGAAAAATGTTTTGGCAGCAGTGATAAGACATGAATCTTCAAATGGAAATAAATTCTTCAGTTCCTCTATTATGAATCCATTGGGTAATGAGTTAGATGAAATTCCTTTGTTTCATTTAAAATTTCTTTCAAAAATCACTCGTCCATAAATTGACCTTCTTTATTTTCCCAAGACCTACAAAAAACGAGTATCTACCTGCAATAAAACATTAAATCATGGAGAAAAAGAGGTGTGCGGGCTCCCCTAATCCAAGAATTATGTAGAAATATAACAAGTAGTTACTCTATAGAACAAATCCATAGAGAAAATAACAAAGTAAAATTTATTTGTTACCTACGGTAGAGCAATGGCCAATCATGCTAACTTGCAGTGTTTTAATCACAAGTTCTTTGTTTTTCGTCGAAATTGAGTGATTCCAAAGCCAAATGAGAGATATTCTAAAGTTTTATCTTCAGTAGAAATATGTTTTAAAGATTCAATGATATGATATGTCAATTTTAGTTAGAACAACCTGCATAATAGAGTCATTTTCGATTCCCGGCTGAGACCAACAATTGATATTTCAAGCATAACATTTTCGTTTGATGTCAGATTAAAATGATTCAAATTGGAAATTATAGTATATTAATTTATGTATCTCCAATAGAAATATTTTTTCAAGACAAGAAGAATTGATAGGTCAAATACTGTAAATAACATCCGAAAAGACAAAGTTTTAAGAGTGCTATTTTACGATAGACAGTCAGTATTGTGATCATAACTTCCCCATATGACATCTAAAATGAGGTATTCCAATTGCATTGTAAACATATTCATAGGGGAATCTACCATAGAAACAGGTTTTAAAAATTCATTCATTTAGGCCTCCAAAAACTGATTGTCCCAACTCTGTTCCTGAGCTGCCCGCTAGACATCTGGTCAATGTTTTAGTTATAACTTTTTCGTTTCAAATCCAAATTGAGTGATTCAAATTGGGTTGGAAAGTAGACATAAAGGGCTACTTAGCATAGAAGCAGGTTTTAAAAATATTCCCTTTTGGTCCCTCAAAACATGACTGTCCCGACTATTTTTGCAGAAATTTCATCAAGCCCGCAAGCCAAAAAAATGATATTCAAGCAATTTTTTTCAAATTGGTGATAAAAATGAATATAAGTGTTTGTATAATTGTTATTTTCAATATAGTTCATCTACATACATAAATTAATTAAAAAAATTATCACCGATGTTTATTTGCATAGCATGTTGCAACAAAAAACAACTAGTTTTACATAAAAAAACAAAATGCATTTATTTATATCCTTATTTATTTTATTTTCTACACTAACCTATTTTGATTTGAAAAATGAATATGACTACATATATGAGTACTTCCAGTGGAGCCATTTTCGAAATAAGGCTTCACGTATACACATACTCAAATTTGAAAAATGCATATTAATGAAAATTAGGGTATGAGAAGCTAACTTCCCTTGAAAAATGGTATCAAAAATTGTTGAAGCATAGAGTGATGTTGCAAACAAATGATGGAGTGAAAGCAGTCTTCAATGTATCCGTTACTTTTTTGATTTCTCATATCCATCAGATCATGAAGTTCTTGAGCTTTTAAAATAGCTTGTTGATACATACTATAAGAAACCTCATTTTCTTCCATAGCTTCTACAATTTTTGAATTTGAAACATTCTGAATCTCGTTGTAAGTTTTCTCTAATGGCGCATGTGAGATAGAATGGGTGGGAAGCGTAGGTAAATTTGGCAGTTCAACATTGTAAGCATATTGTACTGGTTTATCATGGTGAGGGTGTGGAATTAGTTGAGCAGGAAATTGTGTATGGAATGGAGCATTTTGATGATGTGGTTGATTGGGTTGTGTGAATGAATATGATATGCAAGTAGGATGTTGTGGAAGAGCTGGTGGAGAATATGGAAAATGTGCTTGTGTTACAAGATGAGGGAGAGTAGTCATGTAATCATAAGGTGAACCATGCCAAGCTTGTAGATAAGATTGGTGGTTATATTGAAATTGACATGGCTGCCCTAGAACATGAGTATTCCATAATGGATTATGCAAGTAAGAGAATGGAGAAGAAGTGTTTTGAACCATACCTGTAAGCCATGATTTCCATGGTTTTAACCTTGTCGTAGCTTCCTCACCTCTTTGATATGCTACTTCCATCCTAGATAAGGATGAACAACTATCTATGGGATGCTCCTTTTGGTCATGAGAGAGAAACACTTCATCAAATTCTTGATTTTTATGAACCTGCAGAACATCCAATTTTGAATTTAGAGAGCTAATAAAATCAACTTTAAAATTTTCAAATAAAGCATTGATTTCAACTCTTATGTCTCCTATTCTTGTAGCAGATTTAGAAAAGAAGAAATAAACATCTCTAGAACTCTTACTAGCCTTGAAGATTCCTCTTGAATACCTTATACACAACTCACAAACATCATCATATGATAACTAAAAAACATCACCTTTTCCTATCAGATTTAAGAGTTCTAAAAGTTCATCTTTGATTCCTTTAAGAAGGAGTGTTTTTAAGATCTCTTTCTCCACATGCTTATATTTTGATTTTTGAAGGTTGTATTGAAATCGATCTACATAGTCCTCCAAGTTTTCATCTTCCCCTTGTATCATTTAGAAAATATCTTCATTGGCCTTGCAATAGTCTTGGTACTTCTTCAAGAATATGTTCTTCATGTCATCCCATAATTGGATGCAATTCCCACCTAGGCTCATGAACCATCGGAGAGCTGCTCCTTTTAGAGTAAGAGGAAACACTTTCAATGTTTCATCATTAATACAATAATCATATCCTCTACAAAGTATTTCGAATTCAAATAAGAATGTATCTGGATCTTCATTTGTCAATCCATGAAAATTTGGTAGAGACAATGGGGGAATTATGTGCATTTGTGTCACTCCTCCTAGATCTTTGATAGGAAATTCAAAACTAGAAATGTGAGCCATTTCTTACCATAATATAAGATGTTCTTCATGCATTTCTTTGAGGCTCCTCCTTCCAATTTTCCTGTCAATTAGTTAGTGAAATGGGTGGTGCTTACATCACCACTTGAGTGAGATCATGTGATTCATTTTTCAAAATTTCTATTTTTTTCCTAGTCATTCACACAAAAATTCAAACATTTATTTCTATTCTAGGTTCTTTAACAGTTCTGTTGGAAAGCAGGTGGGGGAGCAGAGCTTTTACATGCTCCTGTAGGCAGGTTCTTACCTTTCATTTTTAATACCCAATTCTTTCCTAACAGGCACTCATCAGATTTACACTACTCTTTAAAAATGGCTACACTCTCCCCGGCAACGGCGCCAAAATGTCGAGCGATAAAAAGGTGTCTTTTTAACTCCTAATTACCTCACATTAATTGTCAACCCAGGGACGACTTTTTATTTCAAGAGTGTACTCAGTCTGAGGCGGCTATTTACTCAAAAGTAATGTTTTGCAGTATAGTGCTCAAAATACAAAAGTAAATGAATGCTTGAAAGAAAATCTACTTACAACAAAATACCTTGAAGCCTAAATCATTCATTCAGAAAAATAAGCAATGTGTTAGTCAAGGGACCAGTAACAATAACTCATCCCTTTGGAAACTGATGTAATCAAAAGTAATCAAGGAACAGATCATCAATCTGAGGACTAGACAGCAAATTCCAATGCCCACTACAATTTCAGATCATTCTGCACACCAAAGCAAAGATAATGTGAATAACACGAAATGGAACATCAGCTAGGAAATGTAACAGAAATTGAATTCAATAAGCAACAACATCTTAGTCTACAAGAATAAATGCAACAATCGTGTTCTACAGAAATCAAATGGCAATCCCCTATCTTTAAAGATGAATTGAATAGCACATGGTAAATAGAACAACACTAATTAATGATAGAATATGGAATAACACTTGAAATCCAAATACAAATGCATAATAACTTAACACACGACACACCTTAATAATTTGATCTAGTAATCCAATTATCAGTCTTAGTTATAAAGAATAAGACTGTATTTTGTAATGGAACAACAACGTCAATAGATTCAACAATCGTAAGGAAATATAATCTCTAAGATGAATTTAGTAATACCAATTAAAGAGTGTTACAAAACGGATACGCTGTAATTCAACAACAATACATTCTGTAAGGACCAGCAACGTTATATCAATGATTAAAAGAACAACAATGCGTTACCAAGTCAAGATGAATCAATACAACATTCCTGTCATAGAGAACAATATTACTCAATTGAACATAAATCAGATATAACATAACCGTGACGTAAAATAATAGAACATACCAGATTACCAAATAAAGTTGATAATGAAAACCACGCATAAACTAAAGAGATAATATACAGAGACAGCAGCGTACTCCACCAGAGGCTGGGCCCTTAGCCGCCAGCGGATGCTGCTGGGTTACTTCAGATGAATAGAAAGAACAACAACTCCCAAGTCATGTATTAATCATCAAATTGTAAAATCATTACAACAACAAAAGCTTGAGAATTACAACATGCAACAATCTCCTTTTCCTCCTATTCTATCATGAATCCTCACTTCTAAATCTTTAATTCAAATCATAATTCTGAATCCTTATGTCTCCATCTCTAAATTCATCATCCCTCTCCAAATTAATCATCCCCTTCTCTAATCTCTGTTCTCATTTAAATAAACAGAGATTAGAGAGAAGTTAAAACAAAGATAATTAAAACATGATTTCTATTACAAAATTGGATTGATTCTAACCAATTGATCAACAAGAAAATATATTCCCATTCAACTTTTAACAAAAGCAAGGCGAATTTGGTTTTTGCAGCTGAGATTTGGAGGATGGCCGCAACAAAAAATCTTAGAAAATCGTGCTCAAAGAACCCTATGTTTCTCTTAGTACAAGCCGAATTTGGAAAACTTTTCTTTACTAAAGTTAAGTGGGTCCGTTCTGGACAAAACCCATGTTCCATATTTTCCAAATTCTTCTTCATCTGCCTGGAATCTCAACCGTAAAACTATCACTTCTTATTCCAGCAAATTTCTGAGTTGGCACATTTAATGGTCAAATCTTCAATCTAGAAATTACCTTGGAGGCTAAAAATGGTGAATACTGTTACAACCAATTTATTAAAACTATCATGGATAAAATCATGCATAATCATCAATTTATTTGAAATAAAGGAAGATAAATAATATTCATCCATAAGAGCATAAATCATTTATAAAATGGATTTAAATGATAAATTATAACAAATGATATAATAGAGAAGAGTAAAAATGGATGAAATAAGTGTTACAAAGTGGTCGTATTCATGGACCAACAGTTGTACTATATGGTTGGAACTTTCACTTCTTAATATAACAGAGCCGACATGTTTCATTCATATGTTGTTATTATATTTCATTATCTTGGTTACTTTAATGATATATGTATCTTTTTTGTTACACATGTATGTATAGACTCTTTCTTTATATGTATGTATGAATCTTACTAAGATGTGTTGTTGGTTTAACCATCACTTTGGATTGTTGGCTCGCCTGCCTTCCAGTTCGTGATGCATATTTTCTCGTGTGTTCCCTTCTAAGGTACATGTTTCCACATGTTTCCAAGGGGCGCACTCACTCCACTTACCATGTGTTAGAACCATTCATGCACCTTCCTTGGCTTGCTGCCAATGTCGCACCCTTGCTACCAAGAAGGACATCCTACTTACCTCTACACAAAACCACGATCAAGGCGATACCGTACAACCCACTGCTAGGAATCCTACACCAAATGGTTTGGTATCTAGTTACAATTTCTTACTGGAGAGATCCCACGACATGTTGGCGGGTCCACCACCATCAACATTTTGGCACTAGAAGGAGGGCCAGATGACAAGTTGTGTCCTCTCATCCTATTTGAATCTTCACACATCCATCATGGATACTATCAAACTCATTCCTCTATGATGTTTTTCACATGCCGAACCTCTCGACATCATGAGGGATGTTTTTGATCACTTGTCAGAATTCACATATGATGGTGAAGGTGAAGTGGCCTAGTCTGTGTACTTACAAGACTTTTATGCCTTTCTTGATGATGCAGATGACCCCTCTGATGAAGAGGCTAGTCTGCTTCTTGCATACACACTTCGCGAATCCCCACAATGGTGGTGTTGTAGTCTACCACTGGGAAATGTGTACTCAGTTGACCAATTATGTTATCTCATTGAATCTACTTTCCATCATTTTGATCCAGAACCTCTTGAAAAAAATGTTAAAAAAATGGAAGACTCCGCAAGAATCAACTAAGGATTTTTGGGACCACTTCTATGTATTCTAGTTTGAAGCTTTGAAAAGTCAGATGAAATTCCATTATCTCATGGATAGATTTAAATATTTCCTTACCAAATCCATTGATCCCAATAAGAATTTGAAGTTTAAACCCCTCAGAGCATACTTTGGTGACGAAGATGCGCAATCACATACGGACCCGTCATTGTCACAAGTGAGTGTCCATCTTCCTCTCATCATACAACTCCACCACCGTAGAGTGATGTGGGAGAAAATACACACACGTCCGTTCAACTGTCATATCCTCCCAACATCCCTTCTCTCAATTTTCATGCAGTTTTGGTTGCGAACCCCATGGGTTGTCACATGCATATCTTACCTCAACCTCTTTCCTCATGTCCTGCTAATCCTCCATATTGTACTCTCTTATGTTCTTTCATTCTAAACTCTACACCTGTTGTGAATGAAGATCAAGCTATCAACAAAGTGAGTGTCGCACAATGAACCTGTGTTGACATTCATGAAGAGTATGACTGGGAGCCTAAACATCAACCCGCAGCGAAGGATGATCTCCTTCTGTCCATGCCTCCTTCGGTTTTTCCTGATATCTCCGTTGATTCTGCCATCCTTGATTTCTCTTGTGTATCTCCATCTACAGATGGATCCATTGTTTATCACTCGTATAACACACCAGATGTCAGTCCACCATTCGATAGCGGAAAGGATAAATCATTCATTTAACATCCACTTGATTTTTCATCTTATTTTTCCGGAAATGCAGAGGGTGGAAATTCTTGCTTCTCATCTACCCCTCTGTGTGATTCATCAAATCATGAGGATGCTAACAAACATCCTGAATTTTCTGATCTTGGTTGTCATGATCATTGTACTTCAACATCTGATCACAGTGTTGATTCACTCGTTGTTAATCTGTCTAAGGCACTAGTTTCTGATGATCTATCTATTGATGAAGTGGGAACCCCACAGGCTATCAAGGCACTTCAACCTGAGCTGATGGTTATGTCAAGCCCTCGTTATGCATAGATTTATTTCATAGCTCAATGGTTGAATTGTCTTTAGGATTATTTCATTGCAAGTAGTGTAGATTTGATTAGTTGCTTATTAGTTTGCTTCCATTTTTGCTTTACTTTAGTAGTATTTTAGAAGAGATAAAAGAACATCAAAAATATGTCAATAGGTGTCTTGACCTCACTTCTTCCTTCAGGGATCATGATTTTAGGAAAGAACTCCTATGTAGCCCCAAAAAGACAAAATCCTACTTTCTCATAGAATTCAGGGTTTTCTATACCTAGGCTAGCATTTGATCAGTTTGTAGGAGTAGGATTTAGTTATCATTTCTTCCATCTTCAATCTTACATTAGATCTCATCAATGATTCCATCTTATTCTGCAAGTTTTCTTCATGCATGAAGTAGACAGTTAGCTCATTAAACTATGTTTTCCTAGATCATTGAAATTCTTATTGTTTACATAATTTTGGGGTAAATGTCAATGTTTGATGCAGTGCAGGTGTTTTAGAATTACAGAGAGATCTCATAGTCAGAAACATCCTTCCAACTTCATCCATCCATGATCATTCCTTTCTTGCACTAAAACCCTTGCCAATTTGATCATTTCACAAGGAAACTTCTCCAAACTTGTTGAGAAAATCTTGCCATCTTCCAACTTTGGTTTTGAGTTATGGAGTGATCCTAGGTATTCCCTTGCCTCATTATCCACCCACCACCTTCCCTACGCCTTCCATCGCCTTCAACACCCATCCATTTGCTCTCGGTTGTATCCTGTAGAAATACAGGGAATCCTGTAGGTTTTTAGGACATCCTGTAGGTTTTCCTGTAGTGACCTATTTTGAGGCCGAATTGAGGGAGAAGCTTCTAGGAAGTTACAAAAGGTCACCTACTTGTTTCCCCAATCTTCTAGCCATTGACCAGCATCCCTAAGTCACCTGCCACATCACCAAAAGAGATTAGCTTTCACACTTTTCCATACAAAAAAAAAGACAAAGAAAAACAGATTTATTTTACTCATTTACATGCATAATAGTAGAATGTTTGATGTTTTGAATTTACATGCTTAGGAAAGTAGGATTGCATACATGTTAACATAGAATTATTTTTTAAGCATATTCTCTTAGCAGTTAGTTAGAAAAATGGTGTGATTTTAGCATTTGATTTCAGTCTTCTTCCTTACTGCAATAGACAAGCTTTCTCTTAAAGTAGATTTCTCTTTCTCTCATGAGTAATCAAGCTTCTTCTAAATACATAGAAGTCTAGCTTGAAGAACCCTAGTGGTTTATCGGCAGCTGAGCAGTCACAAAGAGAAGACCCATCATTTTTACTTGTGTATACAACACTGTCACCTCCAAGTTTGTACGAACCTCGGGTTGATAGAGTATGGTTGGTAGCCCCAGGAGTTGTACCATTCTTGCTGCAATATTGGTGCTCATCACTTTTTGGCACCGTTTCCAGGAGGTGTCTGAGTAATATGTGATTACTGATTTCTTTCTTCCATTTCTTTTTTTTGATATTCTGCTATTAGTTTCATTTATGCAAGAGTAATTTAGTTTGCTTTCCTTTTCAGTATGCACTATTTTCTTTCCTTTCCATTCTACAAGTAAGGTTTCATTCAAGCAATTTGTTTTCATTCAGTCAATTAGTTTTCATTCAATCTACAATTTCAATTCTGTAATCATTTCCAAGTTTGAAAAAACACAAAACAAAAACAAAAAAACTTCTTTCATGCCTCGTAGGAATAGGGATAACTTAGGGAAATTTTTGCCAAAAACCCCCACCACTTCAAACAACCAACCTTCCCTCTTCTTCGATGGCTGTGAATTGGAGGAATCCTTAGGTGATAAACCAGAGATACTTGAGGAGCCTACAGGGGAAGAAGAAGAAGAACTCATTCCTACTAACCCAATGAATGAAAATAGAAATGACAGAGGGAATGGAGAAAGAGTTGAGGGTGCCTTCCCCATAAGGGAAACCAATGGGGATACTAAGATGAAGAATATAAGCCCCTCTTCCCTTCCTCATTTCCATGGCTTGGCCTCAGAAGATCTAGACACTTTCTTGTTTAAGTTTGTTGTCATATGCAAAACCTATGACTACACCAATGATGAGCCGAAGTTGAAACTATTCCCATCCACTCTCAAGGATGCAGCTTTGCACTGGTTCATGGGTTTACTTATGGATAACATCACAACTTGGCTTAGATGTAGCAAGCATTCAACAATAAGCATCGATAGTATTGCAGGTCTAAAGACACTAAAGAGGAATTTTTTAGGATGACCTTAGGGCATGATGAATCCCTATAGGATTATGAAGAAATATTCCAGCTTAGCTACAAAAGCGCTAAGTGCACACTTGACCATGAGTCATTGAAGCTAGTTTTGCTTAGATGGGTAAGGGAAGATCTTCTGGATAACCTAAACTTGTTAGCGGGAGGGGACATCTACCAGTTACCCTATGAGGATATCAAGACTGTCTTTAGAAACCATTCTAGGGTAGCAAGGAAAAAGGGTAGGGGTAGTCAACCTATGGTTAGTGCATCCTCTTCCAATACATCCATAAAGGGTGAAAATGGAAACATGTTGGAGGATTTCAAGAGTGAGATGATGCAAACCCTTGCCCTACAGATGGACATTATGCATAGTAAGAGAAAACAGGAGGAATCAGAGAGAGCCTTAGCCATTTTCTTCCCTAGATGCACAAGGAGGCACCCTAGGAATGAATACCCATTGAATTCAATTGAAATGTGCTCAATCTGTGAAGAAAACCACTCCACAGACAAGTTCCCTTCTCTACCTAGACTAAAAGTTGCATATCAAGGAGCTGAAGGGGTGACCAAACAACTCTGCTACATAAATCAAAGGATACCTCATGGGCCTCGACCATAGCAACAGGGCATGCAACAGTCATCCCATTGATCTCACAACCCCAAACAGACCACATCCATTCCCTCTTGGGGGCCCCTTACTCATCCTTCCTGGTTTATACCTCCTCCTCGGTCCTTTGCACCTTAGTATCATTCCCAACCAACCAGCTAGTCATTTCAACCATATGCTCTGCCACAATCTCAGTGGAATACACTGCCCCAGCGATGGAGGCCCCCATACAACAATGCTCCATATTGATTGCCTTCACCACCTGCTCAACCATATCTTGTACACCCTGATCCACCTAAAATACCCCAGATGCCTGCCCAGCCAAATCCAAACCCGAACAACACAAAGGCACAACAAGTATACAGTGGAGAGATATCCTATCCTTCTTATGCTATGAAGATTCAGGAAATCAACCTGAGATCTAGGAGAGTAATCCCAGACAACCAACCTCTACCTCCACCTAGGGAGGTTGAGGAATAAAGAGAGGAAAGCATGCCTATAGTAAATCCACCATTGTTTCCTGAGAGATTAACCCAACCACTCTAGCCTACCCGAGAAGAGACTGAACTTATGGAAGAACTGAAAAATTTATGTGTCAAAATTCCACTTCACCAAGTTATAAAATATGTACCTATTTACAACAAGCTAATTAAGGAGAAGTGCTTCAATAATCTAGGGAGGTGAAAAAGAGATGCCCCTACCATTAATGTCATTGGACAACTGTCTGACTTAATGTTGGGGCAAGTAATCTATCCAAAGTATTTGGACCCTAGAAGCCCTGTAGTAGATGTGAAAATCAATGGAACCATTGTCCTACACACTTTTATTGATCTTGGGGATGCCATTAATGTGATTACCAAGGACACCATGCTCAAGCTCAACCTCCAGGGTTCATTGAGAAAGACCACAATAGTCCTGCAACTTGTAGACCACTCCATAGTAACCCCCGAGGGGATTTTGGAGGATGTGATGGTCTCCATTGACTCTTGTGAGTACCCTGCATATTTACTAGTTCTCCAACCTAAGGCCAAGTGTACTAGTTACTCTCTCATCCTTGGGAGGCCCTGGTTAGCCACTTGCAATGCCTACATTAGCTGCAGCGCTGGAAATATGACTATAAAAAATGGGCATATGTCCAAGCAGTTAGTCCTATACCCTCCTTCCCAACCATATTTAGAGAATGACTTACCTTTATGGCTAGAGGAGGAGGAATAAGATGAATTTTATTCCTCCCAACTCTATACGTTAGAAACAACCATGGGAGGAGGACAACCAGATGAAGATGATTTAATTGAACACATAATCCAAAGTCCAACTCCCAGTACATTGTCCTTAGAAGAAGTAGTAAAGGAAACCTATAAAAACCATCATATTGATCTATGTTTAGTTGATTCTAGCCATACCCATTTCAAAACCATAGAATTAGGCCCTGAGAGAACTTTGAAAATCAACCCATCTCTTTTTGTTCACTAAGAAGAAAAGTTGTGCAACATGCTAAAGGAACATCTGGATGCCTTTGCTTGGAGTTAAAAATAAATGAAAGGAGTGCACCCCTAGGTGTGTACTCACCACATTTATATCAAAGAAGGTTGCAAACCAGTCTGAAAACCCCAAAGGAGGATGAATCCAGATCTCATTGATATAGTCAAAGAAGAACTCCAAAATCTGCTAGATGCAGGATTCATTTACCCTATCTTAGATAGTGAGTGGGTCTCTCCTTTGGGGTTGGTTCAAAAGAAAAGTGGTAAGTGGAGGATTTGTGTCAATTATAGAGAGTTAAAGAAAGCCACAAAGAAGGACCATTTCCCTCTACCTTTCATTGACCAAGTGCTATATGGACTGGAAAGGAAAAAAAAATATCTTTCCTAGATGGATTTAGTGGGTACTATGAGATCTAGATCAGCCTAGAATACCAGGATAAAACCATATTCACTTGCTCTTGGGGTAGTTTCACCTATAGGGTCCTTCCTTTTGGCCTATGCAATGCTCCTGCCACTTTCTAGAGAACAGTCCTAAGTATCTTTTCCGAGCTAGTCAATGATGCAGCAAAGATTTATATGGATGATTTTACACCATATAGATGTGATTTCCAGGAGGCTCTATCCAACTTAGGTAAGGTAATAAATAAATTCATTGAAATGAACCTGTCTTTTAGTCCCAAAAAATTTGATTTCTTGATGACTGCAAGGATTGTGTTAGGTCATTCAATATCCCAGTGAAGACTGCAGGTGGACCCAAACAAAATAGCTATCATCCAAAGGGTCCAGCTCCACAAAAGCAGAGAGATGTCAGAAGTTTTCTATGTTTAGCTGGATACTATTAGAGGTTAATAAAAGACTTCAGTAAGTTATCTTCTCCTTTATTTGGGTTGTTGGCCAAAGGCTCTAAGTCTGTATGGTCAAAAAGTTGTCAAGAGGCCGTGGACACCCTAAAGGAAATGTTAACCACTGCACCCATTCTCCGAGGCCGAAATTGGGCCCTTCCTTTTCATATACATGTTGATGCCTCACACAAAGCCATAGGAGCAGCTCTAGGCCAGATAGATGAAAAATTGCCTTATGCCATTTACTTTATAAGTAAGAATCTATCAAAGGCCGAATTGAACTACACAATGACCAAAAAGGAGCTCCTCGTTGTTGTGCATTCATTGAACAAATTTAGGCATTACATTACAGGTTATCAAACATTTGTACATACTAACCATGCTGCAATTAAATATTTAATGAATAAACCTTATGTGAATGCCTTAATTATTGGATGGTTACTTTTATTATAATAGTTTGATCTAACTATTGTTGATAAGCCTGGCAAGGAAAATGTTGTTGCAGATTTTCTGTCCAGATTAACTTTGTGTGTAGGTGAGGAAGGAATGGTTGATGATCATTTACCAGATGAACACTTATTCGCCATTTCAGTTCTCTCTCCATGGTTTGCTGACATAGCAAACTATTTGGTATCTGCAGAGTTCCCACCGAATTTGTCCTCCAAAGAGAAAAGAAAGATTGTGAGGAAGAGCTCCCCATTCACTTAGATTTGGGGCAACCTCTTCAAACTAGGCCTGGATCAAATTCTGAGAAGATGTTTTAGGGAGGAGGAAGTCTTTGACATCCTTATGACCTGTCATGATGGGCCTTGTGGAGTTCACTTTGCAACAAAGAGGACAACATTTAAGGTGTTACAAGCTAGTTATTATTGGCCCACTCTTCATCAGGTTGTGAGAAGATACACTAGTCAGTGTGATCAATGCCAAAGGATGGGAAAGCCTACTCCAAGGGATGAAATTCCTCTACAACCTCAAGTGACATTCGAGCCATTTGACAAGTAGTACATCATTATGTACACTGACTATCTGACTAGGTGGGCTAAAACCAAGGCAATCAAGGCAGCAATAGAGGAGAAGGTGACTAAGTTCTTAAGGGAAAATGTCTTTTATAAGTTTGGGTACCCTAGGGGACTGGTCACTGATCAAGGCAGCCATTTTACATCCAACATGATTGAAGACTTGTTAAGCCAGCACAAGATCAATCTTAAAACCTCCACTCCCTATCACCCACAAGCTAATGGGTAAGTGGAGGTGATCAACAGAGTGCTAGAGAGAATTCTCAACAAAGTGGTAGGCAGCAGTAGAAAAGATTGGGTAGATAGGTTAGTTGAGGCCACCTGGGCCTACAATACCACTTGGAATACCACCACTAGATTCACACCCTATGAGTTAGTCTATGGGAAAAATGCCCTACTATCCATTGAATTTGAGTACAATACACTGAGGAAGGCATCCTAACTAGATCTAGATCTCAAAAATGCACAAAAAGAGAGATTGCTCCAGTTAAATGGGATAGATGAGTTCAGAATGCAGGCCCTCCTACACATAAAGGTGACTCAAATTCAGAGGAAAATGTAGCATGACATGAACATCAAGGATAAGAAATTTCAAGAAGGTGATTGGACTTTGTTATATGATTCCAGATATAATGACTTTAAGGGAAAGTTAATGAGTATATGGTTAGGGCCTTATGTCATAGAGAAATGTCATGATAATGGTTTAGTGCATATTAGAACCATAGATGCAGAGGCCATTCCTTTACTTGTTAATGGGCACAGATTGAAAATTTACAAGAGGACATTGTCATAACAATTGTTCATTGATGGTATCAGAAAAAAAATGATGGTGGTGGAGCAAGCCTCAAATCATACCTCATCAATTCACTAAGGAAAAAAAAGAGAAACATAAGGAGACTCAGGTGAAAACCTCCATGAGGTGCCTGAGTCCCATTGTTGGGTTGAAAACCTCTTGAGGAGTCCCAATGGTGTCAAAAAAAAAAAGGATAAATAAAAATATTTTTGGGTGGAAACCTCTCTTGAGGTGCCCAAGGCAAGCTACTAGGATGAAAACCTCTTGGAGGTAGACTAGTTGTTTTCAACAAAAATAAATAAAAATTAAAAAAGCAGAAAAGAAAAATTAAGGAAATATTGTTTTCAGGTCAACAGAGGATGATCAAAGCAACAATGGAGAATCAAAAGGGACCTTTCCAGCCCATGTTTTATTTCTCCATTCATTATCCTTCATCATTCCATTATTCCTTCCATTTTTCCACTCGTTTGCCTCAGTTTGCAAGGGTTTTGTGTTTTCTACAGGATTCCTTGTAAACCTACAAGATTCCCTGAAAACCTATAGGATGATCCTGTAGGATTTACAATGGCTTGGAAATCCTAAAATAAGTAACCCTAGATAAATGGAATGACCTACCCATGTCAAAAAAAAAAATTCCCTACTTCACCATCTCATCACCATACCTCTCTCCACCATGATCACCCCTACATTCATCACAAAGGTCAATTTAAAAAAAAAATACAGTTTTCAAGGAGAAAATACAACGTAAAGAGGATGAAGCTAGAGATAAAGGGGACAACACCTAAAGGTTATTTCTCTTCATGCACAAATTCCTAGGCCCCTTCTCTTCCCATGCCAATCATCCTTAAGTCCCAGTAGTAGAAAATGATTAAAAAATTTGAGGGAGAAGCAGCTATAGGACATCCTGTAGGAAATCCTATAGCAGCCTATCCCTCAAAAAAAAAATCATAGATGGTAGTCAGTTTCAAACATGTAGCTCCAAAGCTAGAAGAAGCTCCTCCATAGCCTAGCAGCAGCATCAACATAATCATCATCAACACTAGGTACCTGCACATCAAATAAAATCATCAAAGGACAATAAAAAAGAAGAAGAGAAAAGTACGTGCAGCCAACACACAACAAAGAATTCATTTCTTCAACAAACTGCATCAAGGTATCATTACAATAAGTAAGTATCTCGCTTCGACTCTCTCCTTTGCATAATGTGATCAAGAGATGAAAAATTGTGAAAGAGTTGGTTTATAAGTGAAAGGTGACCAATTAACTTGGCCACCTTTGTTTAGTCAACAAGGACAAATCAGTTAGTCCTTCCACATGTGGGAGTAGTTATGTCAAGGAAAAGAAGGATGAGGTCAAAAGTAGTTAAGCTACAAATTCTCGAAGTGGGAGTTGATTACAAGGTGAGGAGAATGATGATGTTGTAGTGGGACCAAAGGTCCAAAAATCGATATTCGTAGCTTGGATGCCAACACACCACCTCACTCAAATCACCCATAAGAGGAAATAAACGTTCATCCCCATGCATAGAAGCATTCACATTCTCGAGGCTCACACTAGCGAAATCACTCTCAGCCCTTATGCATTCTACATGAAAGAAATTTTTTTTCTTCCTACGGAGTACCATCTACAAGAAATCCTACATGATCCTACAGGATACAGTCAAGCAGTCTACATGATTGGTAGCGAACAGCTTCAAAAGGGAAAAATAGAGGGTGGTTTCATCAAGAAATGTTAAGGAGGTAGGATCTACATTTCCCCACATTTTTCCAAGTGAAAGGAACATAAAAAAAAATCTTCTAGTTTGTTTGAAATTTATTGCAGTATAAGGGAATTATATACACAGAAAATTCAGTTAAATTTCCTCCTTCATTAAATTTTATATCATACATCTACACTCCTCCATCCGTCAAAGAAAATTATAGTGGGGTTTAATAGAAGGGAGACCATCGACTCTGTGAGGATTCATCAGCACCCTCCTGTGCTAGAGATATTCACAAGGCATAATTGGATGGGTTTCTTTGAGAAATTGAGGGGGTATGATGATGAAGTAGCCAGAGATTTTTATCTCTCCCTCATTCCACTGACTAGGACCCATGCAAATGTTGTGGTGAGAGGCCTCTCCATAGAACTCACCCCTGAACTCATAGGCAGAATTACCACACTTCCCTTAGGAGTGCCTTAGAGAAAGGAGGACAAGATAAATAGCTAAACTGCAAAGAAGAGATTCTTTTTACAGGGAGAGGAGGCAATCGAAGACAAAAATGGAGTGAGAAGATCAAGCCTACCATTTCCCTAGAATGAAATAAGCTACTACCTTATAAAATATATGTCATGTGAAGGTAGGTTCCAGTGTGGTATATGGATACCACTTTAGGCTTCTTGAATAATTGAGGTTTGGTGCAAATACACCTCCTCACCACAGACTCATCATACCCTATTTCCTTCTTCAATCATTGATAGATATGAGCATGAAGGTGCAGGAAGGACCGAAAACAACTAGCCCATAATGGGTTAATTAGACTCATCATATAAGATGCCCTCCTACACTTCAGAATTCCTATCACATGGGAAAATTTTAGAGACATGCAAATAGAGAGAGATATAAAAGCCCTTGAATATGACAAGAGCCCCACTTCCAATGAAAAAGATGAAGAAGAAATAGAGAAGAATGAAGGAGAAACTAGAAAATATGAAGAATAAATAGATAAGGATGAAGAAGAAATAGATGAGGAAGAAGAGGAAGAAAAAGAGAAAGAAAGTGGTGAAGAGACAGAAGAAGATGCCGAGGAGAAAACTGATGAACAAAGTAAGGAACTACAGGGAGAAGAAGAGGAGAAAGACAAAGATGAAAAGGGGAATGGAAAAGAGAATGAAGAACACAAGGAGGAGTTACCCATAGTGTCTCCAAAACCCACTGAGAAATAGGCAACAACTGCCCTCACTATCCTTAGCACCCCTATCAAACAAAAAGGAAAATGACAGAGACAAACTCCATTATACTTTAGGACAAGAAAAAATACAAGAATAAGGTAGGGAAAACCTCAAACTCCTGCCAAGGTTCCCATTGTTATTGAAGACTCACCTAAACAAAAAGACAAGATGGCTCCTCTTATGAAAACTCAAGGAGAAGCATCCTCTGGACAAGCATCCCCTAAGTCTCCTATCACTTATGTGAGAAGGCCTATGACTAGATCAGCATCACCCAAGGGAAAAAGCATCCAACATGATACATAGTAGGTCCTATAGGAAGTAGAGGCAATCCTACAGGAAACTCTTCTAAACCCAAAGGAAACTTAGAAATTGGATAAGGAAGGGAATATGCAACAAGAAACAAAGAAGGAGGATCCAGAGCTAAGGGAACCTAGTCCTCAACCTAACCTTGACTCCTACTACAGGTTTATTCAAGGGGGTAGGGTCATTCCACAAAAAATTCCATCCTTTTATTCTTTGAGCTTGAGAAATAAAGAGAAAGAACACATAGATGGATGCACATTTCCATGTCTAAGGGAGTGGAGGACATAGGTCACATGGAGGAAAATCTCAAAGAGATGGGCAGATAACCAAGCAGCTCGAGGGACACAAAGGTCATAATGAAAGCTCAAATTGAGGCAGAAAATTCATGGTTGAAAGGACAACTACAAGAAATAGAGAATCAATTGGAATCCATGGCTAGTATAACCTTAGAGGCAATCCAGTGCAAGTTGCCAGCTAAGTCCTATGCATTATACCTTAAGGAGCAGCGGCTGCAATTCCAAATCAATACCCTAGCACAAAGAGGCACTATGTCATTCCAGGATTATAGACATTTCATTGATCTTTGTGATAAAAGCACATTGGAGGATAGGGCTAATATGTCTAAGTTCTACCTACATAACTTAGCATTGACAGATCTGAATGTATGGGACTCTAATGCAAAACTAGGGGATTTACTATTGATGGCTTTGGCATCATGGATGAACCATGAGGAAGAAAGGGATACAAAAATGAATAAGATAATGGTAGGGGAACAAACAGAGCCTCTCATGATAAGAGTTGAGCAATCAAATCCAATGGTTGTCATCAACACACATAACTTAATTACAAATGATCCTCAACTTGCACCTAGTATCTTGCTACCTAAGAACAAGAAATTACACATTTTGAGGATATGTTTAGGTTATAGGGGATGATAGCATGTAAGCTTTCCAAAGGAGATGGAATACGTTGCCATACAGTTTGAAAATTAGAGAGTACCATTCTCCTCAAAGAATGAGAGAAGCACTGAACAGGACACCCATGTACAAGTAAACCCTCCAAAGACTCAAATTCAATTGGATTGGCTTGAAACTCAGTCCACCACTGCTCTTAGGGACGTTATAAGGATGGAAGGAAGAGGAAGAAAGAAAGTAGCGAGAGGAGATAGAAAGGAAGATGATATTATATGAAAAAGAAGAGGAAACCACAACAGAAGCATGGGATGTGAGGAGGCCACTAGAGCTATGAAATACATGGATATTGATTGAGTTTCTCAGACGATGAGAAACACTTTCAGTAGGGGGGAGATGATGAGCCTCATTATTGGGTAACTATATGGACCTTAATTCACCTCCTAGCTTAGTCAAATCAACTCTTCTCACAACTTATTACATATTTGGATTGTATTTTGTTTAATGCGATGAGTTAAAGTGAGATATTATGCCTAGTGGACTAATGTGCATTGAATGTAGGTTTGTGAAAGAGAATCAAGGAATTTTGGATAGATTAAGGGCTGAAACTCAAATGATACAACGAAGAGATATTGTAGGAGGTAAATCATCCTCATTTTCTCCTCCCTCATTTGAATATTCCTCCATCAATCATGCTAGCTTGGAGTACAAGAAACCAAGTGATGGAAATCGAAAGGCAACCGAGCAAGCGACAGTTAAAGAGTTAGTTTATCTCGAGTTTGGGAGATGAGCCTCCCTAGATTTAAGGAATTCATTGGATACTTTAGTTTTATAAATAAAGAGGCCTAGAGCCTCATTAGGATTCAAATTTTGTTTGTAAAAACACTAGTCATTTTCGAGTTCAAGACTTGTGGAAGACATTGCTATGTAATTTTATGTTTTGATAATGAGAATGAGAATTTCCTTGGTCCAACACTGAGTTAACTCAGAGGGCTGAAGATCTTGAGTTATGGCCCAACCCTCGGAGCAAAGGCTCCTCTTCTTGTATTTTTATGCTTAGATTGATTTCATAGCTCAATGGTTGAATTGTCTTTAGGATTATTCCATTGCAAGTAGTGTAGATTTGATTAGTTTCTTATTAATTTGCTTCTATTTGTGCTTTACTTTAATAGTAGTTTAGAAGAGATAAAGGAACATCAAACAACTATCAATAGGTTTTTTGACCTCACTTCTTCCTTCAGGGATGGTGATTTGAGGAAAGAACTCCTATGCAGCCCCATAAAGACAAAATTCTACTTTCTCATAGAATTTAGGGTTTTATGTACTTAGGCTAGCATTTGATCATTTTGCAAGAGTAGGATTTAGTTATCATTTCTTCCAAATTTAGTCTTACATTAGATATAATTAATGATTCCATCTTTTTCTTCATGTTTTCTTCATGCATGAAGTAGACAGTTAGCTCACTAAACTCTGTTTTCCTATATCATTGAAATTATTCTTGTTTACGTTATTTTTGGGTAAATGTCAATGTTTGATGAAATGCAGGTGTTTTAGAAGTACAAAAATATCTCATAGTCAGAAACCTCCTTCTAACTTGATCCATCCATGATCATTCCTTGCTTGCATTAAAACCCTCACCAATTTCATCATTTCACAAGGAAACTTCTCCAAACTTGTTGATCAAATCCATCCATCTTCCAACTTTGGTTTTGATTTCTGGAGTGATCCTAGGTATTTCCTTTCCTCATTCCCTCCACCCGCCACATTCCCTAAGCCTTCCATCACCTTCAACACCCATCCTTTTTCTCTCGGCTATATCGTGTAGAAATACAGTGAAACGTGTAGGTTTTTAGGACATCCTGTAGGTTTTCCTGTAGCGGCCTATTTTGGGGCCGAATTGAGGGAGAAGCCTCTAGGAAGCTAGAAAAGGTCACCTACTAGTATCCCCAACCTTCTAACCATTCACCAGCATCTCTAATACACCTACCACATCACCAAAATATATTACCTTTCACACTTTTCCATTAAAAAGAAAAAGAGAAAAAGAAAAACAAATTTATTTTAGTCATTTACATGCACAGTAGTATAATGTTCGATGTTTTGAATTTACATTCTTAGGACAGTAGGATTGCATACATTTTAAATTAGCTTTCTTTTTTAAGCATAGTCTCGTAACAGTTAGTTATAAAATGGTGTGTTTTTAGCATTTGATTTTAGTCTTCTTCCTTACTACAGTAGACAAGCTTTCTCTTAGAGTAGATTTCTCTTTCTCTCATGAGTAATCAAGCTTCTTCTAAATCCATAGAAGTATGGATTGAAGAACCCTAGTGGTATATCATTAGCTGAGTAGTGAAAAAGAGCAGACCCATCACTTTTGCTTGTGTATATAGCATTTTCACCTCTGAGTTTGCATGAACCCCGGGTTGATAAAGTAAAGTTGGTAGCCCCAAGAGTTGTAGCATTGTTGTTGCAATACTAGTGCTCGTGAGTTGGCCACATTAGAAATTGTAGAGTAGCTGAAATTGACAAGCCTCAACTCAAAATGCATTGAAGAGACCACAACATATTAGGCCAAAGACACACATATTAAGAGAACTTACCAATAAAGGGTACAACTCTATTGAGTTGCCAAAGTAGACTAACTCCTACACCAAGGTAAGTGGGTCACTAGGTGCTAAGTTCAACATAACTTTCTCCATATCATGTAGGCACTCACAAAACTGGATACCATTTATTTTAAACGAGGGGCAATGATCCGGGTGGATATCAGTTTCCACCCACATATTCCACTGGTTTATAACACAATTTTCCTATTTTGGAATTTTTAAGGTCTTGAGCATCTATATCCTTTTTCAGACTCTAAAATATGTCTTTTAGGTAAACAGTCCAAAAAAGGTTGAAATTTGTACTCCTTGAAAATAAATTTCCAACGAGTTATCATTCATGTGAAATATAGATCATATGGCAAACCTATGACTTTGGGAAGTTGACATTCCAAATAATCCCATTGGGGCCCATAAGTCTTTGGTGCTTCATCTCCTACGGTTAGGCTTTTGGATGTTTAGGGATTTTTAATTATAAAAAGGCCCCATATCCTAATTACAACATAGTTCATAAGGTTGCATCTATCATATCTCTTCTCAAAGACAACCTACCACTGTTTGAGCTAGTTTTCTTTCATTTTACATGTATAGATTTCAACATTTTCCATTTATTAATTGAATTTGAGTTTCATTGTATCTCTAGTTTTTGGTTTTAAATATGTATTTCATTTAATTCCCTTCATAAATTTGGATCAAATGATGACTCCCACTATTCCATCCCATGTTCACATTTGACGGAAATGAGAACTAAGATAATTCTTCTTTCTTTGAAAATGGGAGATGACACTGACAAGAAGGAAAATGCAACTACCTTGAGAAAGACGTTTCTCTAGGAAATACGCTTGAATATAATATAGATACAAGACCATGGAGTGATGAAAAATGGCATGATTAGGTTGATAGAATGGCATGGATGCTATAAACTTCCTAAGGTCGGAGCATGTTGTGATTGGAAGTAATCAAAACAACTGAGGTAGGAAAACCCTTGGAGTGAGGAGGACATCTAAGGGAGTGACAGATGGTTTCATTCATTGGGTGATTTGGGTTTTCATCAATATGGTGTGTTGGCTAGAATTGATGGAGGGTATTTTCATTACATCAATATTAAGCACATGGAATGTAAAAATATGTGCTACACGCATGGGTGACTTGGGACTACTGCCAGGTAATAAGTATTAAAAATCAATGAGTTCCTTGCTTCCAAAAAATATCTCTACAATTTCAAAAAGACTGTAATGATCATTTGGGATGTAGAAATATAGAGATCCCTGGAACTATGTTTGGTATTCTACATGGAAATGCAAGGTAATAACGATAGATGTTGAGGTCACCATTAGCTACTCTTAGTGTGGGGGCAATGAATGAAGGGGGACGAGGGGGTCATGCAAGTTCTCTACTACATTTTTGAGGTGTGAGAGGCCAAATTCAAGTGCAATGATGCATTAAATATGATTGAAATTTAGGTGCCTAGGAATGTAGAGGGTTAGTTACTAATGAGCTAAGAATGAGGATTTGTTCATTATTTGAGATATGCAAACAAATGATTTCCTGGGAAGGGATGTTAGCATGGATTCTAGTAATAAAATGGATACTACTTGTAGGGAAATCCATGAAGGTGGAAGAAATATTGACCATATGTGAATATTCACCTATTATAATAGGAAGGTTTAGGTGACTGTGGTACAGATGTATGGTGAGGCCAAGGGGAGTGAATTATGCTATGCAAATATCTATAAGGGAGGATCTAACATGTGAGTTAAATAAAATGGTACCTTGAGGGTGAGTATGTTTCCTTGTAGTTGCGGAGTTTTGGTGGGTATAAGATGTATCTTAGACCCATGAGTTATACACCCCAAGTCAAAGTCCCATAGATATGAAAAATATTCAAAGTAAATATTTGTAAAAGATAATTTGAGAGTGGGGCAAGCCTTAGGTAAATGATGAGAGCAATGCAAGCCCCTTAAGTGAAATTTTGGCAATGAGAATGGATGGTTCCAATAATAAATTTTTGGTTTTCTAATTATATTGTTACAAATGGTTTTAGAAATGAAGTTTGTGGGATCCCACATGCTACTTGGTAAGTTCCAACCTAGGTCATAAAAAAAGTGTTGTGGAGCTCACCACGCCACCTCATTTATTCTTTGGTGAGGTGGTAGTTATGGATCTCTTGAGAGATTCTTGTGTTGTTTGAATTCCTCTAAATACACTGTTTGACTTGAACTAAGAGACAATTAAGTCCCTGACCTTTAATCTTAATCATTTGTGCACTAGTTTAGGGTTGTCATATTGTTTGTGGGGCCATACAAACTTTTTTATGTTTTGGGACCCATAAACACATGGGTGACTTAGTGACAGTCACAATGACTATGTGGTTGTAGAAACATGATTGTAATGTTGATCATGATACTATAGGTCGTAGCCATGTAGGTGACCACAAACATCATATGAGTATTTTCACATAGACATGTGTGACTCTATGTCTTTGAGGCATGTAATTTCCCTCATATGAGTGACGAATGGCTGCAAATATGTCCATGGTTGTTAAGGTACTAGCAACATGGATCCCCACACACATATGATTTTTATACTCATTGCATTGATGTAGATAAATAAGAGACAATTGCATGACATCCCATGTAATTTTTGAATTCATAGTTGCATGTAGTGATGTGACTATGGGAGATATAGGAATGTGGGAATGGCTCTTTTTTTCTTATCCCTTTCCTATGTAGAAATCATCGATGGAACTTGTAGAATTTCCCAATGCAAATTACCTAATAATGCAATATACTAGATAAAAATAGTTGATCTACTTCTACAAAAAAACTTACGGAAACTTAATCGATTTTGAGCAAGATCAAATAGAACACATATAACATAGAATGAGAAATCATTCACACATGAACACAGAAGAATGCTCTGGGGAAAGCCTTAGCTCAAAACCCCGATCTTTATATTATAATACAAGTGGAAATATCTCCAGATTACACAAAGCTTTAGCTCACAAGATATCCAACTCTTAGTACAATCCCTCAATGTTGCTCATAGGCTGAATAGACACAACATATGCCTTCCCTCAATCCTCCAAGCCTCCTATTTCCTTGCGCAGTTTCTCCTGGGTCATCTAGCTGCCACCTGTGTGAATTTTCCTCTCACACAACTAACCAAATTCGGAAGTAACTGCAAAATCCCCAAGGGATGAATTCCTTTTGCATGTAAGCGATATCCTCAATTGAATATTCCTGCAACTAATAGTACATTTTCCCATCATTTGATCTCAACTGGGTCTCTAACTGAACTGACATGCATGAGTTATTTATGAGATAATATTCAGTTATCTGAAGTGCAGTAGTTACATGCATGCATGAATTAACTACCTAAACTCACAATCAGTTCAACAAACTATTGGAACTAATCTAATTGGACTTAACTCAGTTAACTGAGCTAACTAATTACAACTCAAAGTACAACTCATCCTAATCTCCTTAATCAAGGGATAACTTTCTCAATCAAAGGCAAAACTGTTGCATGTCTTCACATAGACTTCATGTTTGATTTTCTCCAACTAATTAACTCAATGTGAATCAACCAATTATTTTTCAAACAACTGCTAAGATCAAATTCGAATTTTCATTCTCAATTTTAGTTCAGGGACTAACTAAAATTGGAATGTATCCCGAAATGCTATTTATAGCAATGCTATTTTTAGCACTTCTATATTTAGCATTTCTTGTTGCTATTTTCAACATTCCCTCTCAATAAGAAAGGGATTATCTGTCACCCCAATCCTGTCTCTATGGAACTCGAATTTGCATTTTGACAATGCTTTAGTCAAAATATCTGCATCCTCCTCCTTGGTCGAAACATACAACAACAACATGATCCTCTTCACCACATAGTCTCAAAGATGATGATATCGGATATCGATGTGCTTGGACTTGTCATGAAATATTGGATTCTCAGAGAGTTTGATACAACTTTGATTATCACAATAGATCATAGTTGGATCCATCCTCTAACCAAACAATCCACCTAGAATTTTCCATATCCAAATGGCCTCACATGTTGCCTAACTAGCAGCGATGTATTTAGCCTCTGTTGAGCTAAGTGAAATTGACCTCTCCTTCCTGTTATACCAAGAAACTGCAGTTGAACCAAGGTTGAAAATTCCTTCTGAAGTGCTCTTCCAGTCTAATATACTCCCTGCCCAATCTGCATCTGTGAATCCCTAAAGCTTCACTCCTTCTGTCCATCTATACCACAATCCATTCTAAGATGTGCCTCTGAGATATCTCAACACATGCTTCACTACTTTCCAAAACAACTTGGTAGGCCGAACCATAGCTTGACTCAGCTGGTTCACCGCAAAGCACAAATTTGGTCATGTGTTCACTAGATACATCAATGAACCCACAAGCTGCCAATAAACAGTAGTAGCTACTACCTCACCCACAGTAGAATCATCCTTCCTCCAGTTCCCAGCTAGAGGAGTATGCATGGGCTTGCACTTCTCCATGAGGAATCACCTGAGTATCTCATTGGCATACTTGCCTTGAGGCACAAACACTTCCCCATCCTTCTGCCACAATTCCATGCCTAGAAAGTAGTGCATAAGACCCATGTCTTTCATCTTGAACTCTCTTGCAAGTTCCTCCTTGGAAGATTTGATCAACTGATCATCACCTGTCAATATCAGATCATCAACATAAATAACAATGATCAATGGCTTACCTTCTACCATGATGTGGTAAAGGTTCGCATCTGCTTCACTCTTGGTGAAGCCCAACCTAGTGAAGTAGTTGTTGATCTTGGTGTACCAAGCATGAGGTTCTTGCTTCAGCCCGTACAAAGCTCTCTTGATTCGGCACACATGTGACTCATGATCGAAGGTCTCAAATCGTTTCAGTTGTTCTATGTACACCTCTTCCTCAATCTTGCCATTGAGGAACATAGTCTTCACATCCATCTGATGGATCTTCCAACCCATTTGAGCTAATAGTGCCAACATCAATATGATAGATGAGTACCTTGCTATAGGAGAAAAATTATCATCATAGTCAATCCCCTCGACCTGTGAGAAACCACGGGAAATAAACCTTGCCTTATGTTTCTCAACGCTACCATCAGTTTCTTGCTTTACCTTGTAAAGCCATCGAGAACTCACCACTGACTTGTCATCTGATCTTGGGACAGCATCCCAAACACAGTTTTAAATGATGGAGTCGTACTCCTCCACCATAGCACCAACCCGGACTGGTTGCCACACTACTTCCTTAAATGAAGAAGGTTCGGTCTCTACACACTCCCCATCTAGGGCCATGTAACCAGTGTACCGCTCGGGTGACCTCCTTTTTCTACATTGAGAAGATGGTTGTCCCACATTCTCTCCGCATCTAGCTTCAACATGTCAGCTTCCCTTGAGCATTTTTTCCCATCTCTGGAAGACTCTACATGATTGGATGTCTCCAATCTTGGATCCTCTGCATGCGTCTACTCCACATCATTCCGAGGCTCCTTCTCCTTAGGAACTAAAAGTTCCTCCTTTGCATGCAACTTGAGCTCCCTCTCAAGTGATACTCGCATGGCTTTCTACTCATCGAGCTTCAGATCTCTGCATACCATTGTTCTCTAACTAGTAGGCAAGAACACCTAATAGCTGTGCAGTGTATCACTGTACCCCACAAGTATCCCCAAATCAGTTGTTGGATATAGCTTCTTTCAGGCATCTTTGGTCACATGGAAATAAACCGATGATCCAAATATCTTGAAGTGACTCACATCTGGTCTCTTCTCAAAAAAGGCCTCCACTGGTGTCTTCATTCCCAGTATATGATGTAGGCTTCTGTTCTACAAGTATACTATTGTATTGCATGCCCCATCCCACAAATGAAGTGGTAGGCTTTGGTCATGCAGCATCGCCCAAGCTACTCCCACAATCAATCTGTTCATCCTTTCGGCCACCCCATTCTGTTGTGGGTTATGGGGTGTCATCAACTCTCATTTAATTCCTTCTACTGCACAGAAGTCCTTAAACTATTGGGAGACATACTCTCCACCATTGTCGCTTCGCAAGGCCCTTATTTTCTTTCCAGATTCTTTCTCTGCCAAGGCTTTTAACTCACAAAACATTAAGAATGTTTGATCCATCTTCTGCATGAAGTAGATCCAACATCTACGAGAAAAATAATCAATAAAAATATCATAGTACCTTTTTTTAACGGTGGAGGCTATAGAGAATGTTCCACACACATTTTTATGAACTCACTCTACGATTGCTCCAGCTCTACTATCTCAATACTGAAAGGAATATTTTTCATACTTACCCAAGGTACAACCTTTGCATGTATCCATTTGCTCCAGTTTTCCCTTGGGAATTCTATTAGAAATCTGTTGCATGATCTTCAAGGCTCCATGGTGTAAGTGGCCCAATCTTCTTTGCCATAGCTCCCCAACATCTTAGCTTTGCACCAACTCTGCTTTGGAACTCATTGCAACTTAGTTGTCTACCTCCATCTTGTAGATATTCTTTACTCGAATCCCTATCCTCTTGGTCTGTCTAGTGTTGATATGCCTCAGGAATGCCTTTCCTTTACTAAAGACTACATCATAGCCTTTGTCTTCCATCATAGCAATGGACATAAGATTCTTCTTCAAACCAGGCACATAATTTACATCAGTGAAGGTGAGAGGAGCTCCATGCTCCCCCTAAAACATAGCCGTACCCTCACCTTAAACACGGTACTTTCCATCATCACCCATCGTGATGCACATCTGGAGGTCCTTCCCCTCCTAGGTACTGAAAATATTCTTGTCGCCAGTCATGTGGAATGAAGCTCCACTATCTAGGTACCAAACGCACCCCACCATTGATGAAACCATACATGCAATGAGGGTGAAATCCAATTCAAACTATGAGGCCAGTGCCTCACCATCTAATCCCTTCGAGGATCCCTTCCTGGATTTCTTCTATGGACAATTCGTAGAATAATTTCCCACCTCATGACAATGAAATCATCGCACTTTTGATTTGTCAATCTTCTTCCCACCATAGGAAGAACATGATTTGGAATGGGATGCCTTCCCTTTCCCTTTTCTTGCCTTACTTGCTAAGGCTAGATTTTCTTCATCATCTTGCTTTGATGAAGATCCATCTCTGGTGCTTCTCCTTATCTCCTCCTGCATCAGATTTGACCAAAGTCATTCCCAATCTGTCAAATTTTCTCTTCCATTTACCGAGTCTTGGTAGCTATGCCAACTCTTAGGAACACTGAGGAGAGCAAGACTCACCATGTCATCATCGGTTTTCATGATCCCTACACTTCCAAGCTCATCCATGCAGGTGGTGATCTTGTTCAGATATGTAGATATCGTGTCACACTTCTCACACTTGATTTTCCAAAGCTTGTCTTTCAGCGCCAACTTCCTCTGATCATTGTTGTTCTGACATAGATCCTCCAATGTTTTCCACATTGAAAATGGTGTCTCCTTCCCATGGAGACTAGAGATTATGTGGTCTCAAACTCCCTCCAGAAGAATCCTCCTTGCTCTAGCCACACATTTCTTACATTCTGCCAATTCTTTGGCATTAGCAACTGCTGGCTTGGGGACTTTTTGAACAATGAAGTACTTCAAACCGTTTTCCTCTAATACCACTTCCATGCAATCCTTCTAGGCTATATAATTCGAGTTGCCATCAAGGGCATACTCAAGTCTCAAACCATTGAACACCATTGGTGAAATTTGAGATGTGATAAGAATTTGATTTCTATAATTACGAGCTTCAAACTTCGAACTTCTCCCTTCTTTCTATACTATTCTTCGATTTGATCCTCTGATATCATGTAGAATTTCCCACTGTAGATCACCTGATAATGCAATATGCTAAAGAAAAATACTTTATCTACTTCTATAAACAAACTTGCATAAGCTTAATCGATTTTGAGAAAGATCAAATAGAACACATATAACAGAGAATGAGAAATCAACACACATGAACACATAAGAATACTCTGGGGAAAGCCTCAGCTCAAAACGTTGATCTCTGTATTATCATACAAGTGGAAATATCTTCGGATTACACAAAGCTTTAGCTCACAAGCTATCTAGCTCTCAGTAAAATCCCTCAATGTTGCTCATAGACTGAATAGACACAACATATGCCTTCCCTCAATCCTCCAAGCCTCCTATTTCCTTGCTCAGTTTCTCCTGGGTCCTCTAGCTACCACCTGTGTGAAGTTTCCTCTCGTACAACTCACCAAACTCATAAGTAACTATGAAATCTCCAAGGAATGAATTCCTTCTACATGCAAGAGTTATCCTCAATGGAATATTCCTGCAATTGATAGTACATTGTCCCATCATCTGATCCCAACTGAGTCTTTGACTAACCTGACATGCATGAGTTATTTATGAGAGAATGTTCAGCTATCTGAAGTGCAGTAGTTACATGCATGCATGCATTAACTAACTGAACTCACAATCAGTTCAACAAATTGTTGGAACTAATCTAACTAGACTTAACTCAGTTAACTGAGCTAACTAATTACAACTCAAAGTACAACTCAACCTGATCTCCTTAATCAAGGCATAACTTCCTCAATCAAAGGGGAAACTGTTGCATGTCTTCACATAGACTTCATGTTTGCTTTTCTCCAACTAATTAACTCAATATGAATGAATTAATTATTTTTCAAACAGTTGCTAAGATCAAATTCGAATTTTAATTCTCAATTTTAGTTCAGGGACTAACTAATTGGAATGTATCCTGAAATGCTATTTATAGCAATGCTATTTTTAGCACTTCTATATTTAGCATTTCTTGTTGCTATTTTCAACAGAACTTAAGTAGAGGGAGCACACTTATGAAAAGATTTAGGTTGCAATGTAAGATAGTTTGTAGGCTCAAATAGGTTTTGCTAGGTTGGGGATCTTGAATTATTTCAAATTCCCTATGATATGATCATAGGATAAGCTCCTACAAGTGAGTTGATGAAGGACTCACTAGGGAGTCTTCAAGGTCTACGAGGAGAAATGGATGATATCTATGGAGGTGGATATTTACTTCTTAATACAATTACAATGATGGGGTAGGAGACTCCTACTGAGCCTCCGCGATTGGTTATGACTTTGGATGAGTGGGCCAAGTAACATTGTGTTGTAGGGGAAGTGGAGGGAGGAGTGATATAGATCTTAGAAATTCATGATGTGGTATTGTGCACTTCTATAGTGATGATAGTGTGGCTCTTTAGTGGGATAGCCCCTCACCACATTATAGATCAGCATCTCAACATAATGGATTGTATGCATCGTGGCACCTTTTTTAACTAGGCACAATTGCTTCATGGGTGCTTGGTCTCCCATATTATTCAGGAAGCTAAGGGATCGATTTTGGAGTTTACCTTCGGTATGATCCTATGTTGTTTTTTCTTTGAGAAGGTTTTATTGTTTCACTCATAAATAAGATTGGAGGTCACCCCTTCCTATTATCCTTGGATATGACAATGGGAACACACTATGATCCATGATGCAGGAGAGGGGGTAGGGAGTTGGGGAGGTAGAGAATTTTTGGACCAAGGGGGTACATCAGTTGCAGTTGTCCATGCCATTGATTATACTAGACTTCCCTAACATGGGGATAGAATTTTTGGGGGATATAGTGTTATACAGTATTTTTTCGCACTCCTAGTCTCATATCCTAAGTGTCACACTTTGTGTCGTCAATGTCACAAGTGTCACAAAGTGATGAAATATGTCAAAAATAATGTATTCACCATGAAACATGTTCAGAAGAATCCCTGAAAAAAAAGAAGAAAACTTACCTTGAAATAATTCTCAAGAAACTTGTCAAAAAACCTTGATTTCAAGATCAACGCTTTTCAAATCAATAGAGACCTGTGCTGGTACCTTTTGTCTAACTAGTGACTAACATTGGTAGTGCACCTTTTGATAGGAAAATCCATGTTGGTCCTATTAGTGCCTAAACCTACCTTAGGCTAAAGGAAGGCAGGTCTAGGGTAACATCAAACCACACTTAACCGGGTAGCTAGCCCTACCAGGTCGGGAGAGGGCTCTCTTCTTGTCAATATCAATTAGAATATGGCAACTAGGGCTTCAGATGACTAAAATTAAACTTTGATTTTAGGCTAGGTATATTAGGTCAAAGGATTTTGTTTGATTTTGATGGTTGGTTGTTGGATCAAATGAAGAAGGCAGCTTTGGGTCTAGGAAATCAACTTAGATTTGTAGGATGTTTTGTGGGGCGAGGTAGGTAGGTGTTTTGACACTTTGAATTGAGTGTGATGGTAAGTCTAATACTAGTGAGGAGTTGGAGAGGGCATGCAAAGTTCATGAGTCCTCTTCAAACAACAAAAAACATTAAAAACTAAATGTATCCTCAAGACAGAGCATTGAATATCAATGGATTCCACCTATTTATATTGATTCATTTAGTTATGAAGAAGGAAATAGATGTTGTCACATATAAACATAAGAGAAAATAAATAAAAAAAGAAGAAACAATGCCAAGACACATTACCACAAGAATCCCACAAAACGCTGCAAAATCATGGTTCATTTCCTTGCCAAACTGCAGAAGTGATTTACAATGAAGCTCAAAGAATCCACAAGAGTCCAACGTTTACAAATGAATTAAAAAATACATAATATAGGCATCAAACCACCTATGCTAGCCATTAAGGGTCAAATTGATGAGTCAAGGAGCTATTCCAACAACACCTAAACTAGGAACTAGAAAATAGGCAGTGGAACAGCTTGCCTCTAAAACTATGGAAACTGATTCATTCAACCTCAAACCACCTCTAATTGATGTATCTACCCCCTCAAGCAATTTTTCATCAAATTTACATCATATTACATCATTTACTATCAAAAATTTACCAAGGAGAAGAGACAAAGTCAACTGATAGTCAAACTGGGCGAAATTCTGAGTTTTATGCAAAACTAGCAAAATTCATCCTATGTGCAGCGCCACTGATCCTATGTGCAACACCTTTTCTAGGCCAATTTTGGAAGGCTTCCCAGAGTCCAAATTAGGTGTAGGATAGTGCGTTTGAAAGCCTGGTGAATATTTTTTTTGAAACAACTTGAATTTCTGGATTTGGAGTCCATTTTCCCCTCCAAACATTGATTCTCCCAAGACTACTTCCTGTATAGCAAAAAAGTGGTAGAGAGGGCACATTTTGGGTTTTTTTGCCCTTTTGGAGACCTAGAACTTGTCCAAAATTCTTAGCAATTTCTGAGCTTCCATATTTTTTCATGTTGATTCCAAAAATATAAACTTTTTTGCAAATGGATTACCCCAACAAAAAACCTGTTTTTTACATTAAAAATTCAAAATTGACAAAAAATTTGAAAATTTCTTGAAATTTGGCATGATTGACCCTTGTTAAGTGCTTTGATGAGCCAATGATGCTTCAACCAAGATCTTGAGTTTATCTTTCTCTTTTTTTCTCCACAAAGCTCTTTTTAGCTTAGCCTTTAACGTCTTCACCCTTGTGTTGCAAATTTTGTTCCAGGTTAAGTAATGATAGGCCATATGGCACAACATTTTCTTCCCTTTGTTGGCTTTCTCAAGCATCTTCTCAAGGTGAATGTTGACCCTCTCCAACCATGATTCTTGGTCATCCTCAATCTCTTGCTCAAGGGAGGTCATATTGATATTTCTTTTCTTTGCCATTTCCCTATTTTCCCTAATCATTTGTAGGTCCATAATAACTTGCTTCTCTATCAGTTGCTTGTTTTCCTGCTCAAGGAAGTTGATGATCCATTTGGCCCTCTCAAGATCAAGTGATAAGGCTTCTATTTCAGCCTCCTTCTGTTTGATAATCATGTCTTTGATTTTTGATCTTTGAGAGCCCAAATCAGAGACATCCTCATCAATCAAAACAAAATCCCTGTCTTGCCCTTTAGTAGTGCCCTCCTCATACATCTTTTGTTTCTCCTTGTCTTTTCTCTTTGATTGCTGGCCAACCTATATAGCTAGAGAAGAAGGCAAAGCCCCTTTCACCCTCGATGAAGATAACGTTTTCCTGTGGTCTGGTAAAGAAAATGAGACCCCTTCCACCCCTGGTGGAGATATTACTTGCCTGGAAACAACAAAAAGCCTCTTGGTGCCTCTCTCATAGGTGTCAAACACTGGCACACCTATAGTTTAAGTCTCATGAACACCTCACTATCCTGATGGCCCTCCTTCCTCTTGAGGCATTGATGGAATCACCTGAGCGCCTTTGAAAATCTCATGGGCAATGAAGGTATCCCATGGTATGTTCAGAAAGCTTAGCTGATGCAAGACAACAATTTTAATCAATGAGAAGCGGTAAATTCTGTTAAATTGTTGAGGAAAAGGTTTTCTTTGCACAAAGAGATCCATCTTCTCAATATTCCTGCATATAAAGTATGGGAGGTTCATCATCGTCACTCTTGTGAAATGCATCAACGATATGACATGATAGGTATCTAGGCGGGAAAACCTTCCTTCACAAGTGAAATACTTGATGATGAGTTTCATGAGAGGAGCATAAGTGTTCTATAGGTATTTGAAAGGAAAAACCCTACTAATTTGCCTATGATAACCAGCCTTAATGTAAATCTCATAATGTTCTCTGCCCACATGTTGCCCCTTATTCCACTATTCACCTACATTAGGGATTCCCGTTGCTGCTGAAATGGTGTCAGGTGACAAGATGAAAGAGACACCGGCAAGGTTCACCTGACCATTGTGGAGATGCATAACAAACAACCTAGCAAGCTCATGATGAAATTTCACCCTCTCTACCATTTCACAAAATTGATAACAAGACTGGTATTTAAAGCAAGTTATAGAAAGAGGGAAAGCAAGTAATTTTGTAAGAGTAGTGGGCTCCTCCCAGATGATCTTTCCTCCTTTGTGTGGCTTTCTTGATACATGAGCTTCTCTAGAAGAATCACTGAGAGTTTGCTCTTCCTTCTCATAATCTGAATCTGACTCCATGCTTATGAATTTGAAGTGAAAGTAGATAAGTATGAAGAGATTTTAAAATATGAGGTGAGTAGTGTATATAGGAAGTGAATGCTAGGAGGAGGGGTTTCTTTTTGGTAAATGTGGGGAATGAATGGTATTATGAATGTCGATGAGGGGTTTGATAATGAAGTGGATGTAGTGAAGGAATAGGATGTGTGAATTAGGTTTTGGGAATAGGGTATAGGGCTAGGGTTTGGTAAATGGGAGTGGGGTTTAGGGAGTGAATATTGATGATGTTAGGGAAAGGGAATGGGATTTGTGAAGCTCAGCACTAAATGAAGTGAGAAGGAAGAGAAATGACCTTAAAAACTTGCAAGAGAGGATTTAGGAATTAGCTAGGGTTTGTGTTAATTATTTAGCTAGGGTTTTGCTTAAAGGAAACCAAAAACATCCAAGGCACTAAACACAACTTTCTTAGCAAGGAGGAATGTTTTACTTACTTGGAACAAGCTTTAATTTTATTTTTAGGAAATTTGGAGGAGGTTTAAGGCAATTCTGCCTTTTGTAACAGGTGCACAGCACTAGACCAAAATGTAATGGAAAACCTGCAACAAGTGTGCAGCGCAAGGTAGGTGCACAGTGCCAGCAAAATGTCAGGATTTTTCCCCTGTTTGCCTTCTTTCTTCAAAAACATGATTTCCTAGCTTTTTACAAAAATGCTCTATTTCACTTACATTCTGACCTTTGCCTTTTTGCAGGTAGAATTTTACATTGACCTTTAGTAATGGCATGAGTTGACTTTGTTACGAGGTCACCATGAATAGCTACTGAATACTTATTACATATAGAAACATTTAAATTACATGAAATTTGTACAATAATGGGAAAAACTCCGTTTTCACCTCAAAACAAAGTTTTGAGGTAAAAAAGAATTATTGAACATGATAGAAGTAAATTTATGATCTTATGAACTTATTTATCCTCCTCATGTGTCTGCTGACCTTTTTATTCAAATTTGGATGACCATGATGACAAACCCTAAGACCTAGTGAGACTAAACCCTAAAACTGATTTTTATGAGTGAAATGGAATAGGGTGACAGTAAATGACTTAAAAAAAAGGTGTGAACAGGTCAGTAGGTGAATATCATGAGGGAATTGACATGAAACCACTACCATCAGTTGCTCCATGAACTAATGGAATGCAACTGAATGGATGAGACACCTAATGCAAAAGAGCAATTTGATCACTGATGGAAGTGTGAAGATACTAACACAAATAGGCCCTCTTCAGGCAATTTTTCCTAAAATGGAGAAGCTTCTCCTACTAGAAGTCTCGAGAACGGTGAGTTGGTTGTAGTTGAATGAGGATTAGAGCGAGACCTCCCATTCTTGGTTCTCGATCCTACTTTCATGGATCTTCCCATTGAAATTTTGAATCTCTCCCTCCTTGTATGGATTCTCAACACCCTCTCCTTCCCTATAAATAAAACCACTACCATCTACTTTTGGTTATCTATTGGTTGGCTATTTCTTGATTTCCCTCCTATGCTAAAGCTATGCCTAAATGTCTCCCATTTTTATAAGGAGATAGGAGTGCTTGAAGGTCTTATCTAGGACTTGGAACTCATCTAAAGGAGGCTTCCAACATCAGGGCTTAAGTGGTTGTATGCTTCCCTCACTTTATATTAATAATATATTATGTGTTTGATTTCCATAAGTGTGTAAATAATTACTCATTTGGTGTGATACTCCTTCATTTGTCACATAGTTTATGTTAGAATGAAGTATGCTATGTATGCCTTTATCATCTTTGTTTGATCTTCCTTGTGGGTATTCATCCACAACGATGTAGAGAGGATTGAACTTTGAATCAAGAAGATTGAAGATGACATCAATGGGTGTTAGCATCAGAGTGAGGTAGGTCATCTATCCTCCTTTGTATTTTCTGATATAAATTAGGAAAGCTTTCACATATTTGTTTAGTTTGTTGCTAGATCCTTCCATAATACTATAGGGATATTTTTTGCCTACATAAAGGACTTCTTGCACAACAAAATGGCGACCATACTTAGGAGCTTGTAACCATTAAAACCTCCTTTCTATGTTTGGTCTTACTCTTAAGTTTCACCAACCTCCTTGCGATTTGTGATTTAGTGATATTTTCGGTTTGCATTATGAGTAGTACATTCTTTAGAGTTTCAAGTATAGATCTCTCTTTGGATTTAACCTCATTTTCCTAAGTATTTCTTGCTCGATGTGATTTTTTTCAAAACCAGTCATGTTGTCAAAATCAATTTGCCCCATTATAGTTGTGTCGAACACCCTGCCAGCGTATTAGCATGGGTTTTGACCATAAAAGTAGTGAAGCCACCTTATCAGTGTAGGTTTTGACCATAAAAGTAGTGTTAATCCAAAAAAAGAGTTTGTTTTAGGGTTTTTATCAGAAAGGTCTAGTGTGTCTTGATTTCTGAAGTGTTCTCCTACGTTGTGTGCATAGAATTTTCCATTCTTTTTGTTGATTTCTTATGGGTTTTCAAAATCCCATCCCATTGTTTGAAGCAGTGAAAGTGAATTTTGGTTGAGTATTTAGTTGTTGGGTCAATTTAATTTATTGTTTTCTGCTTGTATGTGTGGAAGGAACACTAATTTGTTGTTGATTAAAGACTTATTAGTTATTTTGATAACCATAAAAGAAATCGCATTTGCATTTGCTTATCTTTCATCTCAAATTTTACTTTTTGAATTGCAATAGATTACACTACATTGAAAAGTCATTTTTGGGATTTTCATTGACCATAGATTACATTTCTTAGTGTTGAAAGTCGAAAAGTGCATTTTCATCCATTGAGAAGAAAAGTAAAAAAAAAAAAAAAAAAAAAAAACATTTTACTTTTGGTAGGTGCATTGGAATAGTGAAAGTGAAATTTCTAGTTAGGAAGCTTTTATTGTTGCATACTTGATTGTTGCATAAATGTTTATGTTTTTTCCCTACACTAGATAGCTTTCATCAAAATGAAAAGAATCCCTTTTTCTCATATTATTTCCATCATATATGTGGTTAGGTGACACCAATCTTTGAGCCTTAAAACTGAAGCTTAATCCAAGATCAACGTTACAATTTACCTCTATTAACCTAAGGAGCATTTGGAACATTAACAAAAAAATTTGAAGGTCTAGGCTAGAGATGTGTTCCAACATCGCTAAATGTAGGAGTTGTCATTGTTTTCCAGTGTTGTATCCCTAGGGTGAAATCTTGTTTCATGTACGGAAGTGTATATGACTATTCTCCAGTACTTGCGGGTATATCAGTGGCACTCCACGCATGGTAAGTATATGGGAATGCTCTCATCAAATGGTTAAACATTAGACAACACTACTACGGACTGCATTCCCACATACCATTATGTATATGTTGGGAGTCCCCTGTAGGTTGTTATCCATCCATAGGTAACCGAGTCTGCGACCTTGTATACCATGATACACTGAACACAACATTCAGGGAGATTGGTTGTTGTACATTAAGTCCTTGTTTGGCCAAGGTGTATATTGCAGTTCATGGTTTCTTGGTGAACCTTTATGCCTAGTTACCTCTTTTTTATTTATTTTTGCTAAGTTCTAAAATCAATTAATTGACCGCGGAAAAACATCCTTCCTATGGAAATACTCCTTAGTAGATATTAGGGTGAGACTAATAGATATGGTTCCTAAGTTCCCAAACTAGGGAAACCCCTCTGACAGGAATCCTAGTCCTTTTCCTTGTTTTGCAAATGTTGACGCTCCCTATATGGCAACACTGTCCCTTCCTAGGTTTAGCATTGACTTTATAGTTTGGTTATTTTTGACCCCTATGGTTCCAAATTTCCAAACTTCTCCTCAACCAGGCTCTCCTCCACCTAAATAGTATCAACCTCCAGTTGAGCCTAAAGTTTACTCTTTTCCTTCTTCTCTTGTTCGATCTTCTTCCTCTTCTTCTTCTTCGCCTGGTGAAATATTACAAGATAGTAACCAGGGGGATATGAAGAAGAAGAAAAGGTAGATTAAGAAGAAGAAAAATAAGCAAAGGCCCAACCAAGAAACCATTACTACATGTGCAACTAGTGTTGAAAAATCTTCCAATCAACCCCATAAAGTGAAATACCCTGGCAAGATTTGTAAGGGTGACCACCTTCTTCGAGAATTTCCTTATATTCCAAAGATATTAGAAGTGTGGTCCATAGGCTCACATTGACCTTTGTCATCAGCCTTTAGAGATCATGTTGGTGATAAAATTTCAACCACTGACAATAAAGCCCACGGGAAAAAGGAAAAAGTCAAATTTCCATGTATTTTATGCGAAGGGCATCATCCTATTCACCTTTTTCATTATATGGATGAAGCCTCTAAGACATTTGATAACCTTACCATTTCTCAACCTCGTCTTCTGACTGGTTATCAGAAGCTTTCCCTTGATCCTCCACTAGTTGATCAAGTGATTGATCAAAACTCATCTATAGTATATCCCACTCTCTCTGAAAGTGAATCTCATGAGTCTGTTTCTGACCAACCATTGGTCCAAAATATGGTTGACCTGATTCTGCTTTCAGTTGATCGTATCTATCTTATAGAGAGTGAAGTTAGTACTGCTCAAGTTCTTTTGGTTTCTTCATATTCTAAAGAATTAAGGGGAAATCCTCTTGTTCCCATGGTATAGGGGTGATCCTCCTATTCCCATGGTATAGGGGGAGATCCTCCTGTTCTCATAACACAAGAGGGCAGTCCTCCCATTCCAATGGCACCCACTCCAAGTAGTTTAGTCACTTTCTTTGATTGGAGTTGGCTAGAGGGATATCATCTTCCTTCCTATGTGCCCTTTCAGATCACAGTACAGAATTATAATATCCCTGTACCTGGAAAATTAATAGATGAAGGCACATATGTTAATGTTCTGTTTTCAACTACTTGACAAGCTTTAGGTTCTCCATAGCTTGTGTCCATTACCTAGAATCTCTTAGCTTTTAACAGAGGAACCAATCAAACATTAGGGATCCTTCCTAAGTTACCTATTACTTTGGGAGGAAAAATTGTATATCTTGATGTGATGGTTTTCCAAGGCCCTTTGTATTTTAATTTACTCCTCGGTTGTGACTATGTTTATGTCATGGAAGCTCTTGTTTCTTCTCTATTTTGTTTCATATGTTCCCTGCATGAAGGGATAATTGTGGCCATTGATCATCATTCGTCCATTGGTCTAAATCTGATTCCCAATCAACCATGTTCCCTAAATTATCTTTGTATGCAAGTGGTATCACCACAGCCATAGGTTAATTATGTGGCTACCTATTCCATGCCTGTGTCTACTGATGATCTAGTCAGTGATATAGTGCATCATGTACTTGGGGAATTGGAGCCTGATCTTTCCATTAGATCCCTTGATATGTATCCCTTCTAGAACATTGTCCTCCCATCTGATGAGAACCTCTTGGAATCCATGGCCTCCTATGGTCCATGATTGAGGTTCCTGGAGTAGAGTTCCTTGTCTTGTGTCAAGCTCCTTAAAAAAGAATCAAGGTTGTTGGAGTAGAGTTCCTTGTCTTGAGTCAATCTCCTTAAAAAAATGAAACAAGGTGGCAAAGCAGAGTTCCTTGTCTTCTGTCAAGCTCCTTTAAAAATGAAACAAGGTGTTGGAGAAAAGTTCCTTTACTTGTGTCAAGCTCACTAAAAAACTGAAATGAGGTGTCATGAGAACGGTTCTTTTCTTGTGTCAAGCTCATTAAAAAATGAAACAATCCCCCTTCAAGTTTGAGTCTTTGTTTAGATCTTGTAAAATCCTAGTCAAGTCTTTCACTTGATATCATAAATGAACCTTCATTCCCTCCACCTATTAGTAACAAGTAGTCTACTCAGGTGAATGAAATGAAGCTTGGGGATCATGTACCTTGAATTGAGTTATTAATATGGGGGCATGAAAAATTATCTCGGGCATAGTTTTTCTATATTCCAATATTGTGTAAAAATGAAACCAATCTCAAGCATAGTTCGTCTCTGTTTAAAGCTTGTGGAAAAATGAAACCAAATCCAAGAATAGGTTTTTCTCATGTTTCAAGCATGTGAAAAAATGAAACTATCTTCAAGTATCCTCAAGTATAATTTCCCATGTTTCAAGCTTGTGTAAAAATTAAACTATTCCCATTTTACCTCTCATGATTGTCATTTTTATCATCCTATTTTCGCTAGATGAACCTTGGTTTTTTCATTTCATCTTTACCATCACTTTGGTCGATCATACACATTCACTTGGTTATTTTACGCTTTTCCAAGGAACCGTTTTCATGAGTGATCTTATTAGCTAACCTCTTGACCTTTACATGTTTTAAGTAGTTCCATCATGACTGAAACCAGTTGCTATCCTTTTATACCACTCGTTCATCCAAGTGGAGTCCTCTTTCAACTCTTTTCAGACTCCCAAAATATGAAAAGATTGTCAAGCACTTGTATTCTCGAAATCATAAAAGTAAATGAAAATAAGTCCACTCAATATAAGTTTAACCCTTTTCAGGACATCGATAGACTAACTACAAAAATGGAATACCTTAGTCAAACATGGCTAAGAGGTTCTCTTGAATATTTTTTTCTACCTATCTAGATTCGAGAGACTATCTACAAAAAGGGACCTCTAGAGTTTCATTTTCCCTCTTTTTTTAAACTCTCTAAACATGAAAAATATGTTGAGTTACCCCTTCGTCAGACTCGTAAAACTTAAATGACGCGGGACTTGTCACCATGATGAGACCAAGTTACTTCTTTCTAGGGATCATTAAAACTACTGGGATGGATTCATCCGAAGGATGAAATTATACGACAAGCATATGGTATCCTCTTCAAGCTTTAGATTAAAAATAAAGAGGTACTTGCTAGAAATAGTGGGGAAAATTGAAAGTAAACATATATCTTGTATTTTGTATAAAGGCATCATCTCACTCTTGAACATGAAACTTTTCTATCTCTCATGTCGGGTTTGGGTTATCCTCACTTCTTCACTTGCCTTACTGAGTTTTTGGAATCCATTTTCCTCTCATCTGATTATATCTAGTTGTCACCATGACCTCTGATACTATGTTGAATCAAATGGTGCCAAATTCTGGAGTCGTGTTGTCGATATGTTCAAGAGAAGTCCTATATGCAATTCAAACCTATTATACCATGTTTGACTTTTCTGCAACAATCCCGAATCACTCTTACCAATTCTGCAAAATCCAATGTTTTGTTTCGATGATGTGGGAAACATTATGTCCCTCCTTTGACAGATCACTTCCTGTCAACTCCAAATCATTATCTAGGAAGATGATCTGGAAATTCCCTTTCAGTACCTTGAAGCTTGCATGCCTCAATGGTAGGTTCTTTGCATTCGATGATACATTCACATCACTGGCCTTCAAATGAATGATTCTACAAGTGTTTGACTTCATCATTCACACTCATAGAGTGTGTTGTTTTACCTTCAGAGTGATTTTCATCATTAGTGGTTTATGTCATACCTATTAGCAGTTTATGTCATTGATCGATAATCAGGTGGTTTTTTACCATGTTCAACTCCCACATGCTGATTCGCATGGTTAGATTTATACTTTGGTTGGATCGAGATAGAGATGAATACCCTAGATTTCATCTGATAAATCCAAGATGCCTGGAGTTATTAAGTAGTCATTATTTCACACATGATCCCCTATATTCAAATGGTTGTGCCCATGCCATATTGTTCATGCTTCTCATAGGTAGTCCTTCGCTACAAAAACAATGTCAGGAAACCAACTCGACCAGTATTTAGGACCAAGATGGCCCTTGAACCAGAAGGGGCTCCCTCAGTTGTTAGAAGGATTTGTTTAACATTGTTCACCTGTCACTGAAAAACAATCTATGAAGCATAATGGCTAGATTTAGGATTTAATTATGTGGTTGCTTGATTGCACAAATTCTTGTTCATGAATAAATCCCTCTCTTGTAGAGTCCTTTCTCAAACTGTCAACTTCTAGCCTTACAGAAGAGCTTAAATTTTAAATAATTTGAAAGAATAATATAAGGGGATTAACCAGGAAAAATTAGATGCATGTAGAATACTTCTACAACCCAATAAAACACATTCAAGAGAAGATAGAAGGACAAACAATAACCAGTTTAAAGAAAAACTACCTCAAACAAATAGTCCAATATACTAATCTCTTTAAAAATTATAAATTTGTAGGTGATTTCAGAGAAATTTAAACTCAATCTATTCTTACCCAGATCTCCTATAATACTTTGAACTTGTGCAGAAAACAAGTTATGGAAACACTAGAAAACCATACTAGAAACACAAATTCTTTCATAAACAGGAGACGAAAGGCTTTGATTAGGAATTTTACAATACAAGTTTTACAGCGTTGAAAGGTTTTGGCATCAAAATCCAACCCTTTTTATTACAAATGAAATAATATATAGAATAAATCTCCCCTAAACTTTTACAATATTTCTGGAATAAAATCCTGAAAAATATATTAAAAATTAAATAATTTATGAATAAATGTTGGAAATTTGGAATTGGTGAAAATCATTTGCCTTGGATTTGCATAACCCTTCATTGGTTGTTGATCTTTCTGTTTGAAATCTTTAACAATTTCACAATTGGTGTATATTCTGCCAGTTGTATTCTTTGAATTCTCTTAGTTGCCTGAACATGCTTATCGAATATCTCAATCTAATGATTCTTCATAAAACTAGGAAATATCATGTAACTACAACCTACAAATGAGTCAATTTTCCTTTGATGAGGGAAATTTTGCCACCTATTTAATGAACTGTATGTTTGACTGATATATTCCTACCTTAAAATATGGGATTTATGAAGCTACCCCTAAAGATCTGTCAATTGCTCAGGTTTATCTGTAATATGAGAGCTCTTAGACTCATTGAACATTCACTCTCTTTTCTTACAACTTGCTATCCCATTATTTCGTTGAATCTTCTATATGCATTCACATAATCAAGGTTTGAGCCTCTCAAAGACACCTCTTCTCCTTAGTTTTTCATTATGACTAACATAAGTCAAAAGCTTCTCAAAGTAATTAATTCTTCTAACGGAAAGACCTCTTGTTGTAAATGAATCTATTCTATCACAATATAAACTTGTTGGAATATCAATATGCCCTCAATTAGACCTTGATCTTCTAGACCCATAAAACTAAATATCATTTTTCTGCTGTGTACCACATTTCTCAAAAGAAGACTACATACAACACCATACTGAAAGTAGATGGCACCTAGAATTTACAAGAAAATTTAGTCTTTTGGATAAGCTTGCCAAATATCCTCTCATTAACAAAAATAGCTCCTCTACTTCCTTTTCAGTGTAACAACAATAAACAGTTAACCCAAATAAGATAGTAAGGCTTCAAAATTGTTTGAAACATAGAGGTTCTTAGTTACAAACAACCTTAATGTCCTCCATTGTTGCAAATTTTCCTGCACTGGTATATACTTCTATACATATACCACAACACTACACTATTTGTTCATATGATCTGAAACATAGAAATATCCAAAGTACTTTCACTTTCAATATTTTTCCTTTGAATGCTCCACCATAGTGAAAAATGTGTTGATATTTCTTGGATAAATTATAAAAATATAGATCTTCCGAACAAGACACAGAACCAAACCATTTATATTGTTGCAACATCTTCAAGTGGTGTATTAGCAGTGACTTCAAATTTTTCCTTCTGACAAAATCTTACTAGTGACTCTTTCAGGAAGTAGGAATGTGTCTTAATCTCGGGATCTCCACAAGAAACACTATCATGTGTGCTTGAAATAGTTATGTAATTTCTATTCCTTGCATAAACATATCCTATTCCACTTCCAATACCATACATGCCAAACAATTGCTCAAAAGGTTATCTTGACCAAGGAGAGTTGTCTTCTACTCTTGAAGTTGATTGGAGTGAAAAACCATCTTTGTGAAGCTGGGAAGGACAAAGCTCATCGAAAAACAATGGAACTTGATCAACCTAGTTATTAACGTCATCATTATATGTCCCCATCTGAGAAATTGGTAAGTTCTTGAAAGTTGTTCTAAAGGATGAACTCCCTAGACTCCTATATATCATATCCAAATCCCCTACATCCCTTTGAACTAAAGGATTCCACTGACCTCACTCTTTCCCTATAGGAGAATCCCACTTTACTATGCCATGAACAGATATATAAGGGAAAATTTGATACTTCTTTGTTTGGCCTATGTGCTACCTTCTTCAATTTTCTTCACTGAATTTTGCAGTTGTTTGTCATTTGGAAAATCACCACGAAATCTAAATGATTTACTTTCAAAGAACTCCACAAATCTCTCAAAAAACTCAAAATTTTGCAGAAATTCTTGCCAAAGATTTGATTGATGTCGTGCTACAAAAAACCCATGTCTCGGATTTTTGAATTTCATCTCTGTTTGCCCAGAAATGGAGCTTGAAATGCATTATCTGCAAATGTCCACGAATTTTTGGTCCACTATTTTCCATGAATAAAACCTGCTTCCAATTTGGAAATTGATTTCATGGGAAAGGAATGAGAAAATTTATATAAAAAACTCATTTGCATATTATGTGTTTAATTTGCAGGAGGCGTGCAAAAACTATTTCCATTGTTTATCCAAACTAGAATTGCTACAAAAAAGTATGCCACTATAAGAGGTATTTTCAATGCCAAGCAGAATAGAAGATTAAATTCAATATTCGCACGATCATATTCAAAAACGTAGTGCAACCTTCTTCCTTCTCTGTCTATGTATCCAATAGGAGGCATAGTTGAACAATCATTGTTTAGCACTAAAGACACACAACTAGAATAACTGTGAAATAATTGGGGAAAATCTTGCTTGCCTGAAAACCTCTTCAACCCTTGTTGATCAACACACCAATCTGTGTGTGAATTATTTAGGAGAATACTTTTTCTTATCAATAGCGCCAAGATGTTTGAGCTGACCTTATACTCGAGGTTATTCAACACACACCTACATTTCATTTCCTGACTATTTATCTTAGTTTGAATCAGTTCAACACATATTTAAGTAATGACATTGTCGAAACCACAAATCTAATTTCGAGGGGGGGGGGGTCCATAATGGTAAGTGGTTTCTGGGGGGGTCCGAACTCCTCCCACTGACACCACATAAGATCAAATTGGTTTTATCAAACAACTTATTTCAGACCCCCTTTCTCCATTAAATGTCAAAAATCTTGAGGGGGTCCAAAATTAGATATGCGCCTTTCATATGTTCCGTGTGGGCTCTTCCTTTGACTTGACATGTTGCTTTGACTTGTATATGACTTATGATTAATAATATAACTTTAATTTTAAAGAGATATTTATATAAAAATATTCAAATATATTTTTATAAAAATATTATGGTACTTTAAAGTTAAAAATTTATAAGTCATTCAAAAGTATTTAATCAACATAAAATTTCTCACTGACAATTTGTAATTTTCAATGTACTAAACGATATTACAACATCATCTCCAATGGGGACTGCTTCACCCTGTGGGAGGTAGAGAACTATTAGATTGGTTGCCTTATCCATTGGGCATGGATTCATACCATAAAATCATCAACCATTCATATGCCATTATATAAAAATATAACTATTCCTCATGGATCAATCCTGTCATTTGAACATTCTGCTACTGCATGGTAAACCTGCAATTGTGAATGGAAACTATATTGCCTTCACTAATCCATAGACTCTTTCCCATTGAAATCTTAAAAGTGGAAACTACTGAAGTGAAAGGCTTGACACTGTAGATGAAAAAAATCACAAGAGTGCCTAATTCATCGGGGTAAGGAGTCAATTATTTAATCAAAAATAATTTTACTCCTTTTAATCCCTTGGAATTCATTAAACTCAACCAAACCAAACTTGATACTGCAAACTTGAAACATAACTGAAACAATTGGTGATCCACTGCACACTGAATCTGAAAATAACTAATCAATCCCATACACCTCTATCTAACTGAACTGAAAAACTTTACAGTTTTAGGTGTAATTTGCCTTCCAATGTAACCAAGTGAGGAGTGGGTTTATTGACAAACCATGTTTCCAACATCTACAAATCTGAAAAATATATACAATATAAAATTCAAATTCCATAGGAAAATTATACTCACAAGTGAACTTTGGGAGCTACATCCTCTTTGGAAATATTAGATTTCTAATCATGGCTGGGAGGAAAAGACATATTCTATTGTATGCAACTATAAATGAGCCTTGTGTAGCTGAGGTCTTGAAATAGTCAGATCGATAACCTAGTGGAATCGCCATATGACAAAGTGGATTCACCAGGTGAAAACAATGCAACCAATAATAAATGTCTACTCCTTTTCCACTAGCAAGGCCTAGATCTAATCTTTATCATTCTCTAGAGAAATATCTCTTCTTTACTTTGGTCCTTGGTAATGACGCCAAATGTTGTTTGTGTTTCTCATAGGCATACCTTGGTTGCAAAAGCTACGCTAGGAAACAAACTCGACCAATCTTTAGGATCAAGCTAGCCCTTGAACCAGAGGGGGCTCCCTCAATTTTCACGAGTCCTTGTTTAACATTGTTCACCTATCATTGAACAACATCCTATGAAGTACAATGGCCATATTTAGAATTTAATGGAGTTGTTGCTAATGATTGCACAATTCTTGTTCATGAATAAATCCCTCTCTTGCAGAATCCTTTCTCAAAGTGTCAGCTTCCAGCCTGACATGAGAGCTTAAATTCTAAAGAATTTGAAAGAAGAATATAAGCGGATTCCCGGTAATTAAGGAGTCGGAAACAATACTTAATTAACCACGAAAAATTGGATGTGTGTAGAATACTTCTACAGCCCAACAAAATACATTCAGGAGAAGTTAGAAGGACAAACAATAACCAGTTCAAAGAAGAGCTACCTCAGACAGACAATCCAATATACTAATCTCTTTAAACAATTACAAATTTGTAGGGAATTTCAGAGAGATTGAAATTCAATATGTTCTTACCTAGATCTCCTATAATACTTTGAACATGTGCACAAAAAAATTCATGGAAACACTAGAAAAACATACTAGAAACACAAATTCTTTCATAAACTAGAGCCGAAAGGCTTTCATTAGGAATTCTATAATAGAAGTTTTACAAAGCTGAAAGGTTTTGGCATCAAATGCCAACCCTTGTTTATTACAAATGAAACAATATATAGAATAAATATCTCCTAAACTGTTACAATATTTTTGGAATAAAATCCTGAAAAAATATACTAAAAATAAAATAATATATGAATAAATGTAGGAAATTTGGAATTTATGAAATTCCTCTGCCTTGGAATTTTCATAATCCTTCATTTATTGTTGATATTTCTCTTTGAAATCTTTAACAATTTCACAATTGGTACATATTTTGCCAATTGTATTCTATGAATGCTCTTAGTTGCCTAAAAATGTTGATCGAATATCTCAGTCTAATGATTCTTCATAAAACTTGGAAATATTATGTAACTATAGCCTACAAATGAGTTAGTTTTCCTCTGATGAGGGAAATTATGCCACCTATTTAACCAGTTGTCTTTTTTACTGATATATTCCTGCCATAAAATATGGGATTTGTGAAGCTACCCCTAAATATCTCTCAATTGCTTAGGTTTATCTGTAATATGACAGATCTTAGATTCATTGAACATTCACTCTCTTTTCTTACAACTTGCTATCCCATTATTTCATCGAATCTTCTCTATGCATAGAAATAATCATGCTTTGAACCTATCAAAGACACCTCTTCTCCTTTGTTTTTCATTATGACTAACATAAGTTAGAAGCTTCTCAGAGTAATTAATTCTTCTGATAGAAATACCTCTTGTTGTAAATGAATCTATTTTTTCATAATCTAAACTTGTTGAAATATCATTATGCCCCAAATTAGACCTTGATCTTATAGACTCATAAAAATAAATATCATTTTTCTGTTGTGTACTATGTTTCTCAAAAGAAGACTACATATAACACCATACTAAAAGTAGATGACACCTAGAATTTACAAGAAAATTTAGTCTTTCGGATAAGCCTACAAAATATCCTCTCATTAACCAAAATATCTCCTCTAATTCTGGTGCAGCAGAAACAATGGTATAATAAAACCCACAAATGGATTTGTAAAACCCAACAATCACCCCACCAAACACCCCCTTTTCCACAAAATATAGGCTCTTTCCCTATCAGAACCGAAAATATCATTTTTCTGTTGTGTACCATGTTTCTCAAAAGAAGGCTACATACAACACCATACTGAAAGTAGATGGCACCTAGAATTTACAAGACATTTTAGTCATTTGGATAAGCCTACAAAATATCCTCTCATTAACAAAAATATCTCCTCTAATTCTGGTACAGCAGAAACAATGGTATAATAAAACCCACAAATGGATTTATAAAACCCAACAATAACCCCACCGAACACCCCCTTTTCCACAAAATATAGGCTCTTTCCCTATTGGAACCAAAAAGCCTTTAAAAAAGCTTTAAAATGAGGTTTTTACCTTTCGAAAACCAAAATGCTTCAATAATGTTAAAATTGTTCTTTAATGCCTTTTCAACCAATTATATGCATTAGCACTGCAGATCTAGATCTGACCGATCATACGGCTAGGATCCAATCGTAATATCGGCGATTGGGGCTCTAGTGGTCCACACTATCGGCGCTAGTCCTCGGCAGAGGTCCATTGCGATATTGCTAATCGCTATCGACGATTACAATGAATGCTTAACACTTTACCACTACCACTCCGAAGTGTTGATGCGACATATATGTTGGACCCGATAAGGCCCAAAACTCCCTTGCATAAAATTTCAATTCCATTTTCTTAAATCCGCTAAGTGTTTAGCGTGATTTTCCTTTGTAAAAGGCTTTCGGCGATGTGACAAGGAAATACACAGGGCAATGTGATTTGGGGTTCTACGGACCCGATGGCCATTCAAAACCTCCATCTAAACGATTTGAAGTCTGGATTCTCTGTTTAAATGTGTTTTGAGCCGGACTCTTAGTATATTTAGCTTTTTCTGCTTGCGAAACCAGAACGATGGAATGTGCTCAGAAATTGATCCTTTAACACCAGATATCCATTAAAACATATGAAAAACATAGGCCAGCATCAATATTATCTGAATTTAAATGAAAACCAAGCATTTGATGCCTCCACGGGCTAGTTATAGAATGATGCACACAATACTGTTTTATTCACAATAATCAATAATAGAGTCTTGGCCTTGTAGGCCAGATTACACAGGGAAAAAGAACTCTGCTTCAAAAAAATGCATTCCAAACACTCACTCTATGCTCTCGCTCCATTCCACCTCTTGCTCATTACATTTTCCTTCCTTTTATCAATTGATAAACACTCTAACCATATCTAACAACAAATCTCTATTTCTAATAGATCTAACAACAGTCTTCTAATTACTAGCTCTTCTTCACACCTATTCTAACAAATCTATCTCTGAATCTAAAATAGGATAGTCTCTAACTTATCACAATAATGAATTATAACTAATTTCTTGAGAGATCCAACCCTCTCAGTAAAAACTGGTTTTGATCAATCAGTCGATGAATTTCAACTTGTTTAGCCATAACATGTGAACAAGTTTTCACATTGCTGACTAAGTCCCAATGCTCCTACATCAAACTCTTGGGGAAGAAAAGATTTTCCCTTCAATCTTTCAGGACTTACTCCATACTTACGTAGTTTTGCTTCTGTCAACCAACTAGAATCTTCCACTAGCTGTTATTTCCACTTGAGTAGATATTGGAAATAAGGCTACCCTCTAGTTTTCTTGGATAATCTTTGATCCAAAATAGCTTCAACTTCTTTCTTTACTGCTTTTGGTAACTGTTCCTCCCAATTCACGGTTTGAACTTCATCTCTTGTAGCTTCCTCCTGCAATTTTGTTTCTGCCTCCTTGAATGGATATAAATTTGCAACATTAAAAATGGAGGATATTCTAATCCCTTCTTGCAACTCAATCTCATATATATTGGCTAAAAATTTCCTTATAATTTTACAAGGTCCTACCTTTTTCATTTTCTATTTGTTGTAAGTTTTAGTAGGAAATATCTCTTTCCTCAAATGCACCATCACTAAGTCTCCCACTTGGAACTTTTTCTCTCTTTTTTTCATATCTTCCCTCTGCTTCTATTTGTTGTTCCTTTCCTACAATTTGATTTTGAATTCTTCCAGTAATCTCTGCATCTGTTCTGCAAATTCTTCAGCGCTTGCACTCCTGGATTACTATTTTCCCAACTCCCTAAGCTCATACACACCTCTTAGATGCATTCCAAAGAGAATCTGAAACGAACTCATCCCAGTGCTTCGGTTTGGTGTATCATTGTAAGCAAACTTAGCTTATGCTAGTGCCAAATCCCACTATTTGGGATTTTGATATACTAAACTCCTTAATATATTTCCCAAGCTCCTGTTCACTACTTCAGTTTGTCCATCTGTTTGAGGATGGTATGCTGAACTAAAACTGAGGTTAGCTCCCAGTTTCTTCCAAAGTGTCCTCTAGAAATTCCCTACAAACTTGGTATCTTGATCTAATACAATACTTACAGGTAAACCATGCAATCTTACAATCTCTGAAAAGAATAAATTAGCTATATGTGTTGCATCACTAGTTTTCTTACAAGCAATAAAATGTGTCATTTTTGAAAATATATCTATTACAACATAAATAGAATCATTTCCTCTCTGAGTTTTTGGTAATCCCGAAACAAAATCCATGCTAACTACATCCCACAGTCGATATGGTATGGGCAATGGCTGATACAGTCTTGTATTTTGACTCCTTCCTTTGGCATGTTGACATATCCTACATTTCTCAACAAACTTTTTAACATCAGTTTGCATTTTGGGCGAATAATAAAAATCATTCACCATAGCAAAGGTTTTATCTTGTCCAAAATGACCAGATAACCCTCCACTATGTTTCTCCTAGATTATGTTCCCCCTCATGGAACATTTGGGAATACATAACTTGTTGCTTTTAAATAATAGGCCTCCTTGAATGAGGTAGTCCATCCACTAACTTTTGTTATGGCTCATTGGATTTTGAACTGTTGCGTAGATATCTCTAAAATATTCATCATCCTTGTACATTTCTCTCATTTCCCCAAACCCTACAACACCCACTTTGTACTCTTGCATAATAAAACTTACCGTGCTCAATGCATCTGCTACTTTATTAGACTTACCAATCTTATGCTTTATTACAAAAGTAAAACTTTGTAGAAATTCTACCCACTTATCATGCTTATGATTCAGCTTCGGCTGGTTATTGATAAACTATAAAGCATGATTGTCTAAATATAAGATGAATTCTTTTGGCAGCAAGTAATGTCTCCACTTTTTCAAAGCCTACACAATAGCATAAAACTCCTTGTCATAAGAAGAATGTTTCTTCTTTGCATCATTCAGTTTCTTGCTAAAATATGCTATTTTCCTTTGCTCTTGACTCAGAACTGTGCCAACTGCTACCCCACTTGCATCAGTGTCTACTTGAATGTCTTTCTCAAAATTAGGCATGCTAAAATTGGCTCCTCCGTTATCTTCCTCTTCATCAAATTAAAGTTTCTGTCTGTTGCTTCTGTCCGTCGAAATGGTTGATTGATCTCCTTGATTGTCTCAAGGATTGGTGCACAAATTTGACTAAACCCTCTTATAAATTTTCTGTAAAGCCTTGCAAGTCCATGGAAGCTTCTTACTTCAAATATACTTTTGGGAGTAAGCTAGTTCCAGATTGCTTGGACCTTCTCTAGATCCATCTTCAAGCCTGCTTCAGAAACTACAAACCCCAAGTACACTAGCTCTTCCTTCGTGAAACTACACTTCTTCAAATTTATTAGTAGTTTCTCCTTCTATAGAGTTCTCAGGACCAACTTAATATGTTCTAAATGCTCCTATTTACTTTTGATAAAAACCAGAATATCATCAAGATAAACAATGAAAAATTTACCTACATACTCCTTCAAGACTTTGTTCATTAACCTCATGAATGTGTTGGGTGCATTAGTGAGCCCAAAATGCATCACTAACCACTTATACAGTCCACTATTTGTTTTGAAGGCAGTTTTACATTCATTTCCTTGAATCCTGATCTGATGATACCCGATCTTCAAATCTATCTTAGTAAAGTATCTAGATCCACTTAAACAATCCATTAAATCATCCATGTGTGGGAAAGGAAATCTGTACCTGATTGTGATCTTGTTGATAGCTCTGAAATCTATGCACATGTGCCATTCTCCTCCTTTCTTTGGACTAAGTACTGTTGGTACAACACATGGACTGAGACTTTCTCTAAGCAGCCCCTTCTCCATCAGTTCCTATACTTTCCTTCCAACTTTTGCATTTTCTTGAGGACTTAGTCTATATGCAGATTTATTTGGTAAACTTACCGCTAGTATTATATCGATATGATTGCTAATACTTCTAATCAGTGGTAAGGAATTTGGTAATTCATCCACAATGATATCAGTAAATTCATCTAACAAAACTTTAACTTCTTCAGGTAGATCATCTAAATTTATGGAGGTTAAGATTACCTTTGGCCTTCCTACAATAGCAAAATGCAACTCCTTGCTTTTTACTACTTCCTGTAGCAATTCTTTTCCACTTATCAACATAATATTATTTCCAAGCATTCCTTTATTAGCATCATTCTTCAATGGCAACAACATGTGCTTAGTTCCATCCTTCTCTATGGTATAGGTGTTTCTCCTCCCTTCATGAACCATTTTCCAATCAAACTGCCACGGTCTCCCCCATAATATATGGCATACATCCATGGGCATTACATCGCATAAATTCACATATTTATATGTACCAATTTGTATCTCAACATTGCATTGTTCTGTCACAATGACTTGATGCCCCTTCTGCAACCAAGACACTCTGTAGGGTGCAGGATGTATTGTCTTTCCTAACCCAAGCTTATCCACCATCTCTGTGGACACAAGATTGTCAGTGCTTCCATTGTCAATTATTACCTTACAACACTTACCTTTTGATTTACAGGTGGTTCTAAACAAGTTCTTCCTCTACGCAGGCTCTCCAGTCTCCTTCTCTACTCTGAGCAAAGTTCTTCTTAATAATAGTGATTTACCTTCTTCAGGGGGTTCTTCCTTTTCCACAGTCTGAGATGGTTCTGTCTTTTCCTTAGCCAAATTTGCACTCCTATGACTTGCTAATTTTTTATGGGGACAATCCCATGACATATGTCCCCATTCTCCACATGTATAACATCGAACATCTCTTACTCGCCCTCTTCCTCTGGGCTCAAATCTTCCTCTGTTAGCTTCACCCTGTTATCACTCAGGTTGTCCGTAAGCTCCTGTAGGGATACAGCCGAGGTAACCACAAACCAATCTTTGGATTGCAGGTTCTAGCCCACCTGCAATCAGAGAGGGCTCTCTCTTTATGATTTAAATATGTTGATGGTGATTTTAGGCTAGTTGTTGAGTACAAAGGTTTTGTTTTTTTTGTTTGGATGGAAGGTGTATGCCAGGTAGAAATTCCAAGCTGAGAGGCAAAGTAAGGTGTGATAAGTTTCAGCAAAGTAAGGTGTGATAAGTTTCAAACCATTGGGCATGGAGTCATGGATTAAGGCTTGCTGGTAGGTTTTCTTGGTCACAAGAGGCTTGTGGAGCGAGGTAGCCAGACATGAGACAATGATCAATTTGCTGAAGGATGGAATGATGGTCAGAGACGAAAGGTAATTAAGAATCTTTCATCAGAACTGACAGAGAGGGGAAGTGAAAGAATGGTTATCTAGGAGCAGTTAAGAATTCCTAAATTATCATTCACAAGTGAAAGAAACAGCGTAAACAAGATCATTTAAGTATGCATGTTCATAACTATTCCTGATGAAAACATGAAAAATCGCAGAAATTGAGCCTAAGGTGCAACTAAGCAAATCCTAAACTATTCTTTTTTTCTGCAATTTAGAGAGCGGATTTGTGATAAAACAAACATGAATAAAACTAACAGAGTTAAGAAACACTTATTGAAACATCTCGAAGCACAGGGATTCCACAATCACTCCTCAGCCAATTAAACATAACAGATAGTTTCAAAATCCATGCTTTCAACAGTCTTTGATTATAGAAAGTATCACAGTTACAGTGCGAGTCTCGGCTTGAGAGAAAGATCGAAATAACTAAGATCAACCTACTGATCAACAAACAACCAACCAACCAACCACTAATCCATTTTTTTAGGGTGGTATATATAAGCAAAATATCTGAAGTCATTTATTACATTTGACCTAAAACAGGTCTGCTGAAAAAATCTTTTTCTAAAACCTAATTGTTACTGGGATTAAATGCAAGTAAGTCCTTTGGACTGCACTAGAGGCAATTGAATCAAGTTGATCTGATGAGGTGTCCTATGTGGCTTGGTGCAGTGGTTCTGTCATAATGGTGCCTTGAGTTCTGGTCCACTGATCTTCAGTGAGTTTAATGTGCAGCCATTTGTGCTGGTGAGCCTTCAATGCATCTTCAATTGCTTCTTGACTTTCAGATCTTTCGTTTTATTTGTTGGATTTGCCTCGAGCCCTGAGAAAATCTCCTCTGATACACTTTGCTACTACATTGATGGTCTTCGCCGCTTCCTGATACTCTTTGACATGCTTTCTATCTGCAAATCTGATCTGATACTCTTTAATCTCTGTCTCTGGTCTCTCTCTGTCTTCAAATCCGTTTAATTTGGCAAAATCGGGCAATTTCAGGCTTTTTCGGTGTAAAATGCGCTAAGGAATCAAAAGATTCCCCAATATCGCTCATTTCCTGTAGCAATGCACTATTAGCGCTTCGCGCTAATCGTGCATCAAAAACTGCTTCCGTTTCTTTTTTCGGAGCTCCGAAGCTCGACTTTCACGCTTGCACGTTTTTTCCTTTCCTTTGGCTGCTGACATCAGCTGTATGGCAGATGACGTGGCAGGGTGACTCATATGTTACTGCGATGCGATAAACTTCTTCCGATGCGATCGCAATATCGCAGCGGTGGAGAATGAGAAGGTATTTATTTTGGAAATGCAATGCTTGCTGCTGTCGATCACCGATATCACGATATCGCATTGGGAAACAAGGGATGGGGCACACCTATGTGGTGAAAATATTGCGATATGCCGATGTGAGATGTCTCACCAGGATCGAAAGAATGTTAAGGAAATCGACAAGGGTTTATTGCGATCAGAAGGAGTGAGTATGTGTGTTTGAAGAGTATTTGAGGCCTCGAAAGGGGTCTGATAACCTAAAAAGGAATTTTATACTTTGGAAGGAGTCTATTGCATTAGAAGATGGTTTGAAGGGGCAACATGAGGGTTCTTGCCAAGTTTCAGATAAACTGAGCAATTCCCGGGGGTACGTATGGTTATTTTCAACCAAGGGGAGGGGATATTTACATAAGGGGATTAACTTCATAGTTTTAGTAAGGGGATGGGGGAAAATATAGGGAGTTAAATAATAATGTGAGCAGCTAATATGGAAATGATAAGAAAGCGCTAAGTTTGAGAGATCTTAGGCTTCGACGGGGAGATAAAACCTTATAGAGAAAGTATGGATCCTCCTTGAGTGAAGCAGATCTTCACCCAGGCTAATGACATGGAAAATGAGGAAACTAAGAGATATCAAGCAGATCTTGACCTCTTTTTGGGGAAATTAGTTAATGATTTTGGGAAGATGGAGAAAGGGAAGTTAGTTATGCCTGGTTTGAGCTCCTTCATATGAAAAATGCTTGATGACTGCGACCTGAGTAGAGATGATACTTTAAAACATGGTAATGAATAGACATCAAGATTCTACAACCTCAAAACTACCTACCCAACCTACTTACCTAACATTTTTTCTTCTTTTAGTTTGAGTGAACTTAGACTTGCAGAGCCAACATTTCAATTTTTCTTTTTATGCCTTCCTATCTACAAACTACCCTTATTTCTTCCAAGGGCCCAGATTAAGCAGTTGGGCTCCTTTGATTCTCTACCTATCTAAGGATCTGCCAAGATTAAGCTGTTTGGACAGATTTTCATTATCTATATTCTGAAACAGGAAATTGAAACCTAGGGAGACCAAGATTAAGCTGTTTGGACCTCCCTTTAGCTAAAAATTCTACAAAACTGGAATGACTCTTCAAAATTGGAATGCAGTAGATGACTTTGAGTAGCATTCTTTCCTTGGTGACTGTTTAGAAAATATGGAGCATTGCAGCATGCAAAGTATGACATATTTGGCCTGTAAAAATGTCAATCATGAAATATGAGTAACCTGCTGCAGCAGGAGGCTAACAGGCTACAACCTTCTCTTTCTTCCTCCAGGTACCACGTTTCATACATTTTCAGACTGGATACTCTGAAGCACAATACCATAATCTGAAGGCCATGTTTCATCCAATTTTCATACTGGACCCATCAATATTATTGAAGTACACAATCAATCGACACTAGCATCATCAATCTTTGAATCACCAAATACTGAATCACTGAAACTCTGTCAACAAAATGCAGTCACCAGAACACAAAGCAGAACACTAAACTCTACAACAATACTCAGAACCATCTGTATCATCAAAAATCATGCATCAGAGTGCATATGCTACTTGGAAGTGCCAAACCAGTGTGTATACGCAACTTCACCAAAGCGAACTAGCGTATATGTCATTAATTACTTACTTATAACTTCACTACACTTCCTGACTTCAGACATACCCAGAACATTACATGTACAAGGATAATACATATGTTAGCAACCAGATCTAGTCCATCAGATCACGTAAAGATAAGTCATTCTCATCTTGATCCATTATAGATCACGTCCATCAATACTGAAGTAAAACATAATCAACCAATCTGAATATGCAGAATACTAACACCATTAAATAGTCATGAGAACTCATCAACAACCAGAAACACTTGTAACTTCAAACATCATAGCTCATATGGTATACCCTACTTAGATTTTTCTAACCTGTGTATGTACGCGCTTTTATCATAGTCAACCAGCGCATATGTCTGTAAATATTCATTCATGATTTTCAGCTATTCCAAACTTGAGTTATACCCAAATCATAACATTTACAAAACATTACATGCGTCAGTATATAGATATAGAATAAGCATGATCAAACCATATAGAGATGATTCATTCCAAGCCATTAGATCCCAATCTATCCTTAGATCTTGTTCTCCATCAACCACTGAGATTCCTGCTTACCTTAGATCAAGCAAAGCATCATGAACCCATAACCTGCATACTTCATCAGATATTCAAGACTTTCTCAATTGCATTTTCCTAATGATCTTCTTCTCCTTTTATAGTCATAGACCTTACTCAATACCATGGTCCAAAACCATTTAGAACCAATACTAGGGACCCAATACCTGGGTTCAACACTTCAGACACAATACCAAGGTCCAAAACCATAGGTCTAAATACCACGGACCTAAAAATAAGCTTTCCCACATGTACACGCTTTTCCGTGCATGAAAGTGTGTGCATACGCATACGTAACTTTTGATCAGCAATCCCGCATGTATACACATCTTTGTATATAGTGAACCTGCGTGTATACCCTATTGGTATATAGTGAACCTGCGTATATACATGACTTGGTACATAGTTAACCTACGTATAACCTACATATGTACGCGACTTGGTATATAGTGAACCTGCATATATACTCTTCTTTCTTCATTCTTTGTAGTCTGATCATAAACTCTTTGCTACTCACCTACTGCACTATGATCTGTCATCTGTGTGAGTTGCCATCAAGGACAACACTTGTATCATAATGCCAACATCTTTTAGGCTTAGGTTCTAGCCAACCTAAGTCCATATAGGGCTCTCTCTCTATAATTTAGCTTTGTTTTATGAGATTTTAGACTAGTTCTTAGTGTTCATAGGGTTTTATTTTGAACTGAAGGTTGGGTGGTGGGATTCTTAGAACATATGGATAGAGCTAGGCCTTCAAGACATTGGGTTATGGAGTCAATCAATGGATAGCATAACTGGGTCAAACCATTAAAGGGAATGTTCACAGGGTAGGCTAGAAAAGTGAAAGAAAAATCTTTAGGTCTAATGGATGAAATGATTCTAACTAGGGTGAAAGGGAAATTAAGCTTGGACCGATATTATAATGGGAAACAAAGGGTGATCATGAACAAAGGGAAATTAAGAATCCTTTTCTATAGGCCAAGGGAAAAACTACGAAAGCTAAGGAGCAGTTAAGAATTCCCTAACTAAAATAGTTTAGTAGAAAATATTTAGAATGTAAATATTCAAGACAGAATCCATTCAAGCAATTTCTAAAATATCATTCCTTGTTATACATTCAGATTTTAGAGAAACAAACAAGATTATGAAGAAACATAAGAAAAATAACAATAAACATGAGAGAATACTTATTTGTATTTCGCTTTACACAAGAATCCTGTAAAATATCTTATCTTTATTCCTTGACTGAGCAAGCCAATCCAGTCATTGATACAATAGAATTTTATTTGAGAGAAAACGTCTATAGAAATGTCATGGAATCCACCCAACATACTTCAAAATATGAAGTATTTATACAAAAAATAATTACTAAATATCTCATAACAGTTTGAGATTTAATCCAGGAAATAAAATATCTTCATGCATGAAGATAGAGATAGATGTGAAACTGCTTCTTGTTGTCCCTTTTATTGTGGTGTTGCTGGTCATTTCTGTTGGGTTTTAATCCCTTTAAGTTGGTTGATGGTTTTGTTATTTCCACGCTAGAGTCTTCTTTACTTTTGATCTTTCATTGATACTCTTTGACTTTGTTACTCTTTGACCCTGCTTATCTGTCTTTCACCTATTTCACCTGGTTGCCTTTAGATTTATTGTGGTAACTTTCTAATGTAAAACTTTTTCAAAGTAAATTTGTCATTTTGTCCCACCATTCTAATTTAGGCAATCTCACCCTTAACATTATCTTGTAAATTTCGCCTGCCTTTGTGTACTTTTCAAAATTGGGTTTGGTGAGAAATAGATTTTTCACCTCACGTTCTAAGAAAAAGAGGTTCTCTAATGTATCATACAGTACTTTTCCAGTAGGCAAAAATTTAATGCCTGAAGTGTTGGCTTCTTCCTTGGCCAACCTCCTTAGTCTATCACTATAGTCCAACTGGGTCATGAGTTAATCATTAATGACCATAGGACTGGGAAGGCCTTTGTCCCTCAAAATTTGAAATTTGGCCATAAACCTTTCAATGGCCACCTACATGTTGTGGCACTTTTCTTCAAAGTTGAGCATAAGGTTCCTTTTGGAAAGAACCTTTTTGATTTCTAGGATGGCTTCAGTCCTATCTTCTAAACCAAGCTCATAGAGCTCATACATGTTCTTACTGTTTAGGAGGTGGATGAGTCAATTTGCACCCTCAGGTTGGTCTCCTAACTCTTCCCTTACTTTTTGGATAGCCTTAGTGGCTACCTTCACCAATTTAGCTTGCTCAAATATAACTTGAATTGATGGCCAAATATCATTGACAGAGTCAATGATATTGGCCGAGAGCATTTCTTTAGTCTGTCCTAGTGGCTTCTGCAATGTCGAATCTTTCTCTAGGACTTTGATTTTTTCACCCATCCTTAGGGCTTTCTGTGTTTCTTCTCTCTGCTGAATTTGGGCAAGTTTACAGTCAGTTTCTAAACTTGCCACTTTTTCCTTTTACCTTTTTAGCTATGTAGCTTGAATGGGCATCTCTTCCATAGCCTTTACCAGTTCTGTTGTTTTTCAGTTGAAATACTTGCTATTGTAGTGGATTAAGTTGTAATTGGAAGTGTTGTGGTAGGTAGAGTTGTTGGCGCCAATGATGCTTCCAATGTGGAAGGAACTGTTGTTGTCACTGTCAGAATGGTAGTTGTGGAATTTATTGTCAGGTCACTTTGCTTGGACTGAATCAAAATGTCCAACTCCTTTTCTGTTTCTTTAAGCTAATCATTGAGCTTTAGGACTAGGTCCATAAGCTCTTCATGTCCTTTTTGTGCTTCTAGGACTTCCATGGTTTGTGGGTGATGCAGCTGAGCAATTTTGAGCTGCTTCTTTAGTGCTGCAATGTCATCATTCTTCTTTTTGATCAACTACTATGTTGCTTTTACATCCTTGGGATCATGTCCCAATCCTATCCCTAAGTCCTCTAAGGACTTGATTCTTGTATCTTTGGCATGTGAAGAGGCATTCTCCAACTAAAACTAAGCTGACATATTATTTAGAGAGTTTTGCAGTTGGTGGGCTGCTATGGATTTCCCTGTCAATGTAGAATAAATCATCTCACTTGTTTGTTTATGCAGCTCAATATGGTCAATGGGATGAATATCCCTTGCCAGTACTTCAAAATTCACTCTTTTGAAATGTGTTGCTTCCTTTGGCTGCTGAGTGGTCGGCTTAATGAAGGTCATCTTCATTTTCACCTCTTTAATATCATAGGCTGACATAAGCCTTGTATGATTGGTAGGGGTCATTTTCAGGTACTGTGCATAAGTTTGGACTTTCAACCTCTCATTCCTAGATTTTATCTCTTTGTATCTCTCTTTGATGTCTTGATCTTTATCTGTTGTCATTCTAAAAGAGGATACCTCAACACTCTGCTACCTTTCCAACACCTGAGTGTGTCATATGGAAGGTTCTAGGATGCCTCCAGATGGAGTGGCCTTCCTGCTCCTACCTCTTTCTATGCTAGTAACCTCGACTGTCTCTTCTGTATATTCCTGCTTAGAGACAAGATTCATTCTTTGTCTCTTTTCCTGGATTGTCTCTGCATGGACTTGAGATGTTGTTCTTCCTAAAAGAGTGGCCCCTTCCCTGTTTCTTTTGAGGTTTTTCTCCTCATTTAGAGGAGTCTATAAGACTAGGGGGGTACTCATGGTGGCCTCTAGCGTGACTGTTTTCTCTTATTGTTCTGGTATATCTGATTGGTATGGTGCTTCTAATTCTTCTTGTGCCTGTGACTCTTCTTGTACCTGTGATTCCTATTGGACATGTGATTCTCCTTGCACTTGTAGGAAAGAACCCTCATCAAGCTGTTTCATAACAACTTTAGTGTTATCCCTATCTTCTAAAGTGTTTTCCACCCATTCTAGTTGGTTGGCATACTTTTCTATTTCAAGGATTCGGTGATGAATGTAGGGAGACATCATGTTTTTCTGTCTTTTGTTGCAGATGAAATCCAAGGTATCATACCTCCATATGAAGCTTTGTTTCAGATTTAACCTTTGAAGGATATCGTCTACCTCCTTTCCAACTTCTCAGTTGTTACAAATAAACAGGCCTAATTTGTCTTTGATCCTGAGATGGGCCTTCTTTTTGGCTTTGACAAAGTGTGCCTCATCTGAATTGATTATCTACCTGTAGCACTCCAGAGAAAATAACCCCATTGGGAGGTATTTGGGTAGTTTATATGGGACTAGCTCAAAGCCATAAATTCTAATCTCAGTGTGGTTTTGGTACAAGTACCAATCCCCCACTTTGGATTGTTTTAAGAGTTGCAGGATCCTCCTTATATATGAACTAATTCATGGAGGAGGGTTGCCTATCAACATTATCGCAATGGGATGCACAAATAGGTCTATGAAATCTGTATCAGAAGAAGGAATTATCCAAGGTAACCACAAACCAATGTTTTAGGCTTAGGTTCTAGCCAACCTAAGTCCAAAGATGCCTCTCTCTTTATAATTTAGCTTTGTTTTATGAGATTTTAGGCTAGTTCTCAGTGTTCATAGGGTTGTGTTTTAAATTGAAAGTTGCGTGGTGGTATTCTTAGAACAGATGGATAGAGCTAGGTCTTCAAGCCATTGGGCTATGTAGTTAATCAATGCATAGCATAACTAGATCAGATCATTAAAGGGAATGTTCATAGGGCAGGCTTGCAAAGTGAAAGGAAAATCTTCAGGTCTAATGGATGAAATGATTCTAACTAGGGTGAAAGGGCAATGAATAATCCTTGGACCAGGATTAGAATGGAAAACAAAGGGTGACCATGAGCAAAGGAAAATTAAGAATCCTTTGCTATAGGCCAGGGGAGAAACTACAGAAGCTAAGGAGAAGTTAAGAATTCCCTAACTAAGATAGTTTAGTAGAAAACATTTAGAATGTAAACAGTCAAGACAAAGTGCATTCAAGCAATTTCTGAAATATCATTCCTTGTTATCCATTCAAATTTTAGAGAAACAAACAATATTATGAAGAAACATAAGAAAAACAACAATAAACATGAGAGAATACTTATTTTTATTTCTCTTAACACAAGAATCCTGTAAAATATCTAATCTTTATTCCTTGATCCAGTAAGCCAATCCAGTCATTAATACAATAGAATTTGATTTGAGAGAAAAACTCTATAGAAATGTCATGGAATCCACCCTACATACTTCGAAATATGAAATATTTATACAAAAAATAATTACTAAATATCTCATAACAGTTTGAGATTTAATCTAGGAAATAAAATATCTTCATGCATGAAGATAGAGACAGTTGTGAAACTGCTTCTTGTTGTCCCTTTTATTATGGTGTTGTTGGTTGTTTCTATTGGGTTTTAAGCCCTTTAAGCTAGCTGATGGTTTTGGTATTTCCACGTTGGAGTCTTCTTTACTTTTGATATTTCACTAATACGCTTTGACTCTATTACTCTTTGACCCTGCTTATCTATCTTTCACCTGTTTCACCTAGCTTCCTTCAGATTTACTGTGGTAACTTTCTAATGTAAAACTTTTTCAAAGTAAATATGTCATTTTGTCCCACCGTTCTGCTTCAGGCAATCTCACCTTTAACATTCTCCTATAAATTTCATCCCTCTGTGTACTTTGCAAAATTGGGTTTGGTGAGAAACAAAGGTTTCACCTCATGTTCTAAGAAAAAGAGGTTCTCTAATGTATCATACAATATTTTTCTAGTAGGCAAAGCTTTAATGCTTGAAGTGTTGGCTTGTTCCTTGGTGAGCCTCCTTAGTCTATCACTATAGTCCAAGTGGATCATGATTTTATCATTGATGACCATAGGACTGGGAAGGCCTTTGTCCCTCAAAATTTGAAATTTGGCCATAAACCTGTCAATGACCACCTGCATGTCCTGGCACTTTTCTTCCAAGTTGAGCATAAGGCTTCTTTTGGAAAGAACCCTTTTGATTTCTAGGATGGCTTCAGTCCTATCTTCTACACCAAGCTCATGGAGCTCATACTTGTTCTTACTGTTTAGGAGCTGGATGAGTCGATTTGCATCCTCAAGTTGGTCTCCTAACTCTTCCCTTACTTTCTGGATAGCCTCAGTGGCTACCTTCACCAATTCAATTTGCTCAAATATAACTTGAATTGATGGCCAAATATCATTGACAGAGTCAATGATATTGGCCCAAAGCATTTCTTTAGTCTATCCTAGTGGCTTCTGCAATGTCAAATATTTCTCTAGGACTTTGATTTTTTCACCCATCCTTAGGGCTTTCTGTGTTTCTTCTCTCTGCTGAATTTGGGCAAGTTTATAGTCAGTTTCTAAACTTGCCACTTTTTCCTGTAACCTTTTGAGCTTTGTAGCTTGAATGGACATCTCTTCCATAGCCTTTATTGATTCTGTTGTTTTTTTCAGCTAAAGTACTTGTAGTTGTAGTGGATTCAGTTGTAATTGGCAGTGTTGTGGCAGATGGAGCTATCAGTGCCAATGATGCTGCCAACATGGAAGGAATTATTGTTGTCACTGTGGGAATGGCAGTTGTGGAAGTTGTTGCCAAGTCACTTTGCTTGGACTAAATCAAAATGTCCAACTCCTTTTCTGTTTCTTTAAGCTGATCATTAAGCTTTAGTACTAGGTTCATAAGCTCTTCATGTCCTTTTTGTGCTTCTAGGACTTCCATGGTTTGAGGGTGATGCAGCTAAGGAATTTTGAGTTGCTTCTTCAGTGCAGCAATGTCATCATTCTTTTTTTTGATCAGCTGCTCTGTTGCTTTTACATCCTTGGGATCATGTATCAATCCTATCACTAAGTCCTCTAAGGACTTGATTCTTATATCTTTGGCCTGTGAAGAGGCCTTATCTAACTGAAACTAAGATGACATATTATTTAGAGAGTTTTTCAGTTGGTGGGTCGTCATGGATTTCCCTGTCAATGTAGAATAAATCATCTCACCTATTTGTTTATGCAGCTCGTCTGGTCAATGGGATGAATATACCTTGCTAGTACTTCAAAATCCACTCTTTTGAAATCTGTTGATGCCCTTGGCTGCTGAGTGGTCAGATTAATGAAGGTCATCTGCATTTTCCCCTCTTTAACGTCATAGGCTGACATAAGCCTTGTCTAATTGGTAGGGGTCATTTTCAGGTATTGTGCATAAGTTTTGGCTTTCAGCCTCTCATTCCTAGCTTTTATCTCTTTGTATCTCTCTTTGATGCCTTGGTCCTTGTCTGTTGGCATTCTGAAAGAGGATACCTCAACACTATGTTGCCTTTCCAACATCTGAGTGTGCCATGTGGAAGGTTCTATGATGCCTCCAAATGGAGTGGCCTACCTGCTCCTATCTCTTTCTATGCTAGTAACCTCGACTGTCTCTTCTGTATATTCCTGCTCAAAGACAGGATTCATTCTTTCTCTCTTTACCTGGCTTGTCTCTACATGGGCTTGAGATGTTGTTCTTCCTGAAGGAGTGGCCCCTTCCCTATTTCTTTTGAGGTTTTTCTCCTCATTTATAGGAGTCTGTAAGACTGGGGTGGTACTCATGGTGGCCTCTAGCCTGACTATTTTCTCTAATTGTTCTGGTATATCTAATTGGTCTAGTGCTTTTGATTCTTCTTATGCTTATGACTCTTCCTATACCTGTGATTCTTCTTGGACCTGTGATTCTCCTGGCACTTGCAGGAAAGAACCCTCATAAAGTTGTTTCTCTAGATCAATTAAATTGTTTTCCACAGAACTTCAGTGTTATCCCTATATTCTAAAGTGTTTTCCACCCATTCTAGTTGGTTGGCATACTTTTTTATTTCAGGGATTCAATGATGAATGTAGGGAGACATCTTGTTTTCCTCTCTTCTGTTGCAAATGAAATCCAAGGGATCATACCTCCATATGAAGCTCTGTTTCATATTTAACCTTTGAAGGATTTCGTCTACCTCCTTTCCAACTTCTCGACTATTACAAATAAAGGGGCTTAATTGTTCTTTGATCCTGAGTTGGGCCCTCTTTTTGGCTCTAACAAAGTGTACCTCATCTGAATTGATTATTTTCCTGTAGTACTCAGAGAAAATAACCTCATTGGGAGGTATTTAGGTAGTTTATATGGCGCCAACTCACAGCCATAAATTCGAATCGCAGTGTAGTTTTGGTACAAGTACCAATCCCCCACTTTGGATCATTTTGAGAGTTGCAAGATCCTCCTTATATCTAAACTAATTCTTGGAGGATGGTTGCCTATCAACATTGTCGCAATGGGATGCAAAAATAGGTCTATGAAATCTATATATGAATATGGAGAGTCATATTGTGGATTAATGGAGTCCAGAAGATTACTAACCTAGGGTGACCTTTTGTGTCAAGCTTCTGAAGAGTAAATGGGAACTTATCAGCTTGGTAGTATAGGAAGAGGTGGTACAAAATAAAGGAGTACTTGAAGACTCTCTCATTGCTCATTCTGAGGAACTGGTCATGCATTCTATCAGCGATAAACTTGGCATAATCATAAATAATAGTAGGAGGTTGTCTTAGAGGACATGAAAGCCAAGATGATCTCATCTATATACTCACTGGTGGTGTAACCTAGGAAATTGGATATCATTGCTACAATGTCTTGGCCAAATGGGGAAAATATGGTATACACATATGGAGGATGTTCTTTGGGGGTGTACTTCTCTTCTACAATGTAGGTTTGGATCATTTGGGCTAATATTGCAAAGTTAAGCTTGGGAAACAAGTCCAATAGATCTCCAATGGAGAGGGAGTCAAGTTTTGGCCAGTTTGTAGTTACAGCATCTCATTTATTGATTCAATAGTGATGGTGAAAGTATTGTCTAGTTGGGGGACATCACTGATCTTTGGCTAGGGATATGTTTTGCATGGTAGTAATGGACAATTTCTAGGAAAATGTGAACTTGAGGGAATTGGTACTTGGGCAAATTGGACTCCAAAAAACCAATTTTATCAGCATGGTTCAGGTATTGGTCTCTGTATCGATAGTAGAGTTTGATAGGGGATTCATGGATGAAGGTGTTCTTTATCTGGAAATACTTGTATGCCAAGGGGAGATGGTCTAAGTCTAGATGAGGAGTCGAAATAGGCCTCACATCCATGGCAATTGGGGCAGCCATTTTCAGTTCTTGTGGATTTGAGAATGGGGGAGGTGGTTTTTAGTTTTTTAGGGAAAATGTGGTTGAGCATAGTGTAAGATCAAGTTACTTGAGTTCCTTTAATTAATTTTTCACTTTAACTAACAAACTCAATAAATGGTTCTGAAATTGAGAGGTTTTCCAATGAATTATGTCTTAAATACTTGGAATTAGGGAGAACTAGCTCTGAACGGGTTGGTTGGCAACTGTGAACAGTTGAAAAGGTTCTGAGTAGGCTAGAGAGCAAACTGGGTGCTCTGTGGCATCTTTACGTTGCAACTAAACGTAGGTTGACAACTTCAACGTTCATAGGTGCGTGCATGGAGATTTTCAGTTGAAAAAACGATAAAACAAATGATTTGGGGCTTTTTTGGCTTTATGCACAAAAATTCGATTTTGGCGCGTAGCGGGCAGGCATAAGTGGTTTCCATCACACCGCTTTTGGGTGCTTGGTGGTATTGGGGGTAGGTCGCCTGATTCCATTCATTGAGTGACACGTAGTCTCGAGGGCCCAGCAAAAAATAACCCTTTTTGGGCAGGTAATGTTCGAACATCGGGGCCTATCTGAAATGGATGTGGGTCTTTTGATGTGAAGGGAAGCGATCTTGCAGTGATCAGGTAGTGGAGTCATATGGAGGTTACTTGGGGTGGGGTAATTAAGTGCAACAGTTTTAAGTTAATGAGGGATTAAGGCGTGCTTAAGGCGTCCGAGTCATTAGGGGAGGGTTTAATTTGGTTTTAGACTAACTAAATGATGGATCAATTAGTTAGTGGGTTTGGGTAGAAAATCATAGTTTATATAATTAAACTAGGGTAGGGTTAATTAATATTTTCGTGAGTTAAATACATGCAGGAAATAGGTTTTCGTATGGGATTTAATAAATAAATTAGTAATTAGTAAAATGAGTGGAAAGGGGCACAATACCGTAAGTATATGATATTTCATGTTTTAATTCTTTTCCGATAATAACATAAAAACTTAGGATATACTGTTTTTGTGGGTTTTTGATATGAAATGATTTATGTGGGGGCATGAACACTTTTTCCTAGGTAAAATTATTTTAACCTTAGGAAAAGAGAATTATTAGGAAAATGAATGAACTGAAGGGGGGGCGGGGGATGAATTTTTATGAGGGTTTTTAGTACTTATTTCCTATAAGTCATTGAGTTGAGGGTCTGGTCCCTCCAAAAGTTAGAGAAATACTCTAAGCCTCTTTGACTTAGGGTTTCTAAGTACTTTGATCTTTATTGTGGGAAATTAGTTAAGTGAAGGTTGAAATGAATGAGGGAGGTTAATTATTTGACTTTGGTATTCGTCTGCATGCTTGAATGCCCATTCACATTTGGAACTTTTATGATGAAAAAGTTGATAAACATGCTTTTGTATAACCAATCATCATATTTCTATAACCTTTCTTCTACTTACCCATCTACTCATCCTACCATTTTCACTTCTCTTTATTAGGGTGCATTTGAGCTAGCAAACCCTTATCAAACATTTTTCTTTCTTTTTACAATAGTAAACTAACTAAATATAACCTTATTACATCCAAGGGCTCAGATTAAACAGTTGAGCTCCTTTTATTTCCTCTGCCTATTTAATTATCTGCCAAGATGAAACAGTTTGGTCAAATTTTTATTCTCTATCTATAAACATGAAATTGAAACATGAAATAGCCAAGTTTAAACATTTTGACTATCATGGATTGTGGCAAACATTACAAACTACACAGAACGATTTATTATTCACAAAAAGTAAATAGTAGCGGCATTTTGGCTTGCTCACTTTAATGGTATTTTTCTTTTCTTGGGGTTCATATTTTTCATTTTTTTTTTACCTTTTTATTGTTTTTGTCCTTTGATTATTCTTTTAGGACATACCCTCTTTACATTTTTTAATTTTTTGAATATGGAAAACATTTGCAGAAAGCAAAGGTATGTACATATTACAGGTTCAATCTCAGTCATTCAAAAATTATGACTCCTATTGGTATAGGAACCTAACACATCCCAATAGACTTAGTTAGTAGACCATCCACAATCCTCTACCTCTTTAGGTTCTCAGGTTTACATGAGGGGTACAATACCTAATTTTGTTTCCATTCGGTCGAAAGACTATCAAACTCCTAAAAAGAAGACGATGGAAAAGGAAGCCATTGAAACACCTTCTACTTCCACTTGACCTAGTTCTAGTCCTCTTCATATTGAGAGACCCAATAATGAATCTTTCATCTGACCACCTCCTAAAGTGTACTTCGAAAGTCATCTTATAATCCAAAAGCTAGAGCTACTCAAGATTACAGTATCATCGAAGATCTAGCTCAAGCATCTTTAACGTTGTTTGCCTTGGAAGTTCTCCAAACGTTTCCAACACAGAGGAAATCATTATTGTCTTCTAAAGGAGGTATCGATCCTACTGATTAAAATTTGATCACTTTTGATCTGGAAAACCATGTAACCTATTTTCCCATCAAATTTCATTTTTGTCCAAGTCATTATAAAGGGAAAGATGATTCATCGAACTCTCATTGATGAGGGTGGTTCGGCCTACATCATGCCTGTTTCATGTTGGAAAGCCATCAGCTCTCCACCTCTCAACCATTCCCGAAACACCTTAAAAGCTTTTGATGGTAGAGACTCTCGTCCTTATGGTATTCTCATAGGTTTTCACGTAACCTTGGAAGGGAAAACTTTCAAATTAGAAGTAGATGTCGTAGATGCAAATCTGAATTACAACCTTCTACTTGGATAAAGTTGGACTCATGCCATGTTTTGTGTGCTTTCCTCTTTATTCTGTGTACTTCGTTTTACTCATGAAGGGAAAATTGTCACCATTGATCAATTGTCCTTTTTCTCTTCCGGTGGTTCAAATGGAAATGTCCCATATGTGGGAAATACTAATATTCCATATGATAGCGTAGAGGTAGGTCTTTTCAAAGATTCTTCTTTAATGGGAACTTTTTCTCTCCCATCTCTTCATATTGACTCATTAACATGATATCAACCTCACATGATCCATGGATCATCCCTACTCCAGATCAATTTGATTCTTTTGGTGATTCTATTATGCTAAGTCCTTTAGAAGAATCTTATCAATAAATTGTCTTGGCTTCGATGGTTGCTTCTGAAATTCATACTAGTCTTAGTATGCACTTGGACACATATTTGCAATCTCCTTGGCTTAGTTCTTGGGATTCTATGGATCCCTTGAACGAGATATTCCCCATTGACGAGAGTATTGCCGAGGTTATGTCTCTTTATGAAACCCCTTGGAATGATGCTCATCATCGTTCCTCATTTCTTCCAAGTCTGAGTGAGATTCCTTTGTGTCTTGAGACTTTTGTTTCTCATAACCCGATGCATCTGCTTCAAACACTTGTTTTGGTACACGAAGTTCTATCTGAGGGTAATATGGGAAATATTACTACAACCATGCCAATCAACATTTCCATTAAACCTGGGATTGTTGAGAACATTCACATCGGGGTTTCATGTGCTCTCGAAGAGATTAGGGTTTACACTAACCTTTTTAAAGAATTGTGTGATGCCTTCACTTGGTCAGATGAGGAAATTCTTGGTATCGATCCCTCTATAGTGGTGCATGAAATACCCACTTATCCTAATGTGAAGCCCATTCGTCAATGGCTCCATCTAGTTCATCCCAGAAAGGTCGATGTTATTAAGGGAGAAGTTGAAAAACTTCTAAAGGCTGGTTTTGTTTACCCTATCCCTTTGGCAAACTAGGTTTCTAATATCGTACATGTTACCAAAAAGTAGGAAACAATTCGGGTTTGTGTTGATTATTGAGATATTAATCATGCATGCGCTAAATATAATTATACCACTCCCTTTATTGATCAGATCATTGATGAGTGTGCTGGGAACGATATCTTTTATTTTATGGATGGTTTCTCTAGTTATAACTAGACTAACATATTACCGGTTGATCAACACAAAACTGCTTCCATTTGTCCATGGGGTACTTTTACTTATAAAAAGTTCCCTTTCGATCTCAAAAATGCTTTTGCTACCTTCTAGAGAGTGATTTCATATGCATTTCATGATACTAAAAACATCGTTCAACCTTATTTAGACAACCTACTAGCCCATTCTGCTAAGTGTTGTGACCATCTGGACCACCTTCAAGAAATATTTCTACATTGTTGACACTATAATATTCATCTCAATCCACACAAATGTGTCTTCTACGTTGAATTTGGTTGGATCTTGGGTTTTTTGCGTCCAAAGAATGAATCTAAATAGATCCTCTAAAAGTAGTGGCTATTGTAAATCTACCCCCTCCTTCATCCCTGCACCAATTGCAGAGTTTGCAAGGGAAGGCCAATTTTATTCATCGCTTTGTCCCTAATTATATTGAGCTTGCCAAGGGATTTACTCACTTGCTTAAGCAGGGGATCCCATTCATTTGGAATGAAATTGCTCAACAATCTTTCGATTCTCTAAAGAAAACACTCATTAGTGCTCCTTTATTGCATCCCCCCAACTACCATCACGATTATTCTTGTACTTAGTCGCAACTGACAGTACCATTGCTATGGTTATAGTCCATAACGATGACAATGGCAATGAACACGTGGTTTATTATTTGAGTCAAAATCTTATTGACACAAAAACTTGGTATGCTCATGTCAAGAAGCTTAATTTGGTAGCAATCTATGTTGTCCAACGATTTCACCATTATATTCTTCTAAGAAAGACCACGATGATTTCTGATTGTAACCCCATGACTTATATTATGAACCGCCAATTTCTTGGGGGAAAATAATCTAAATGGATTTTATCCTGTAAGATTTTGATTTGGAGTTTACTGTTACCAAATCAAAGAAGTCACTCGCTTTTTTCTGAACTGATTTGCGCTCTGCCTTCTCCAAACACCTCCACTGATTTTACTAAGCAGATTCCTTATGAAACCTTATTTCTCATCAGTACTCTTGACCCATGGTACAGAGACATTATTGTTTATCTTCAGACCCAAAGTTTTCGATTTGAGTTGTCTCGATCTGACTGACGTCGCATTTGGCATTAGTCTCAACCTTATCGAATTATTGGTGATACGTTGTACCAAGTCAGTGTTGATTTTGTTCTTCATGGATGTCTAACACTTAAAGAGGTTGAACAAGTCTTAAATGACTGCCACTTTGGGGCATGTGGTGGTCACATGTCAGGCTATGCCACTGCTCATAAAATCTTTCGTGCCGGTTATTTCTGGCCTTCTATCTTTAGAGATTTCATTTTGCTAAATTGAGGTTTCTGTGATCCATATCAAGTTTATGAGAGATTTTTTAGCGTAAAACACATGTTGTTTCATTTGTTGATGCATTTCAAACCAACCAATGTGGTTCATCATCAGGACAAGTTGAAGAATCAGATCTAGCTTTGCATATTAAATAGTCAAAGCAAAACATCCAACAACTATATTTCTTGACCAGGTAACGGCTATATTGTCTAACGGCTAAATTTGGCTGGGAAATGGTTAGATGGATTAGATTAGGGGCACAACCTTTATTTAATTAAATAAGTTAATTCAGTTAGTTATATTCTTATTAAAATAAAAGTAAAGGGACCATTTTATAATAAATATATATTAAATAAATTAATTATAAAATATAATTAATTTAAATTAATAGTTAGTTATAAAATCTATTACATGTATAAACATTAGAGTAATTAATAGTTAGTTATAGAAATTTTAGAGTAATTTAAGGGTCAGAAAGAATATTTTAATATTTAAAATTAATTAATAGTTAATTTAAGGGTTAAAATTAGTATATTATCATAGATTAATTTCAAGATTATTTTCCTTTGTTAATTAAAATTTAGAATAAAACTAATAGCATAAATTAAGTGCTATTAAAATACCTCAAATTCTATCAACCACACCTTAAAGAGAAAAGGCCACATGATACGAGAAACAAGGGGAAAATTAGTTAAAAGACAACAAGATCAAGCTATATCTAGGGAGGGGAAGAATGGAAGAAAACAACTAGGAAGAGAGGCCTGGGACCCAGCAACTACTGGTCTTCCATCCATCCTCTCTATTGAGATTGATTGGCCTTTTTACAATCTCAAGGGCTTCCCTAAATTTCCGATGATGGAATTGCGAAACTCTAGCAATAACACTAGCTTCCTCAATACAAACATGATGATTGGTTTTCTCCACATGCTCTGCTAAAGTAGAAGACTTGGTTATCATATGCTTAAGGTCAGTTGTGTGTTCATTTTGTCAATTCAAAGTTCCACGAATGTCAGATATATAATTGTAAACAGCATGCCTTGCTAGCACCCTTGCACCCAGTTGTTACCGTTGGCCCATTCGCTAAATAGGGCATTGATTTCATGACCTGTAACCCTCGCTCGACCAGGGGGCATGTCTATATCATCGTCATTGTCAACTATTTTACTAAATGAGTCGACGTGATGCCCACATATAATCTTGATGATACAAATGCTCCTCGATTTCTCTTTAACCATGTCATATCCCGTTTAGGCATCCCTCAAGCCATTGTCAATGATAACAGATCAAATTTTCGTCAGTACATGGTGCCAGAGCTTACTACTTAGTTGGGTATTCTCCATGAAAATATAAAAATGATTGGCATCTCATGTTGTTTTCGACCCTTTGGTCTTACTAAACCTCAGCTAATACAACCACTGGTTTCACTCCATTCTAGTTGGTATATGGTTTAGAGGCAACACTCCCTATTGAGTGTGAAATTCCTTTGTTAAAACTAGATATCCAGCTACTCCCTGATACCTCACCTGCTACGATGGTTAGCGAAGCACGGAAAAGTGAGTTAAATTTCATTACGATCAAATTGTTTCTCCACAATTTTTCGTTGAAAGTGACTTGGTCTTGCTATATGACCAAGCCAACGATAAGTTGGGAGCTGGGAAGTTCGAACCTATGTGGCATGGGCCATACATTGTTAAATATGTCTTGTAAAAGGGCACCTATGAGTTGGTTGACTGCAAAGGTAATGCGTTAGCACAGCCCCGTAATGGGATTTATCTAAAAACGTATTATGCGTGAGTTCCGTGTAATTACTTTTTGTACTTTAGTGTGTGAATTCATTAGTGTGAATTTTGATTTTTTTGTGTGATTGTTTGCTTTGCAGACATTTTTCCTCTTCTTACCTTGTGTTCCACTTGGTTTGTAGATGTCATCGAACCATTATGTTGTTTTTGTTGATGGTGCTTCACATAGCACGTAGAAATTATCTTCCGCGGCTTGGGTACTCTTCTTTCCTAATGGAAATTTGATAAATTTACAAGGTATTTTCTTGGGATGAACAACTAATAATATTGCCAAGTACAGTGTAGTTATTGAACTGTTATCAGAAGTAGTTTCTCTTGAAATCAAAAATTTGGTTATTAATTTAGATTCACAACTCGTTGTGCTACAATTAAATGGTCATTATTCAGTAATAAATCCACAAATTTTGCACATGTATCTACGTGTTCGATTATTGGAAAGAAATTTTGATTATATTACATATCAACACATTCCATGAAATTTGAATACATTAATGGATGCATTAGAAAATTATGTTTTAGATAGACATTTGTGTCACTTGTAAAAACTGAACACATCATCATGATATATGAACACATAAGTAGACAATAGAAATATTCATATGTATATATCTATAGAGTCTGTCAAAGTTTGTTACATCAAAATAAAAAATTGTGTTCTCAGACACATGGCTTTAAAATCCTACAACAATGCAGAGAAACATGACTAGGAACAGGCTATTTGCCCACATGATTCTCATGATAGTATGAGACTACTTTGAGCACTCGGCCTAACAATCGATGCAATATCATGAATACTCCTACGGTATGCCTCTGGTATCGTAGCGACATGTCATCTATAGTGGCATACTCTGGAATCCCCCAAGTAATTACTTCCATCTCTACTATAGGATATTCTCCTTCCTCGTATGGAGTATCATCCTCTATCTGGCGTGCTACTCTTTGTGCTATTGGGGACATTTCGAGAGGTCTTTTTGATCCCATATCTGCAAAATTATCATAAGTAAACTCTCAAATACACTTCAAAAAAATCATAAAACTTGAAAAATTCCAAAAAACAAGTCTTACCTGCATCAATCCACTATGCACTAGGTGGTAGAGGGAGATCTGGGTCTCCTCTGAAGTCTGTGCTAGCATAAGCATAGTCATCCAAAATGATCAATTGTTGGTGTAGCCAACCAAAGAACGGTGGAGGGAAATGCATTTGTTGACCTCCTCCCCTCGAGGCATGATCTCACTCCATATGAGAAACCTCGGATCTCATGGATCAAATCGTCCACCTCTACCCACTGGTATCAAAATAGGGGCACGTGCTCCAAAAAGAATGTGACCAAAATTGATCCAAACCCAAATTTCTTCAAGCATCCTAATTTACCCTTGGTCACCTGTCTTTTCATGTTGACTAGAAGTCCTTCGCACCAATTAAAAATTATTGGAGAAAGAAAATCCACTGCATATTTGAATTGTGATTTCGTTCCTCATGCAATGGCTCCACCCCAGCTATATGGGCCATGGTGTGTAGAATCATCCTCGAGGGAAGATTTTTGATGGTTTTTATCTTCACTTTTTCACTCATGGTTGTTTTTGCACCTAGGCAATGCCTTCTGATCAAGATTTTGGTGCTCTCTCCTCTCGTATGAGCTCCAAAGAGTTAGAACGTCTCCCCTCTTCTGGACAATCCAGTGATGAAGTAGATTTCAACTACTTCTATTTATTTTTCTTGATCTCCACAAATGGAGATCTCAAAATCAACATCCCGTAGTCCAATGAGATATTCTAGCAATCCATTCTGAGCTCTAAGTCCCTGGATTTGGAAGAAATTCAGTTTTCTATAGCCCCTCAAAGCATTGACACATTCATCACTTTGGGCAACTTGGTGATCTTCTGCCTCATGGCCTCTTTCTTTCCATTTGATGGCCATATTTGTCAAAATCCCATGCAAATAACCCATAAACAATGTTTAGAAGCCTTTTTATGGATCTAAATCTTGAAACAACCAATTAAGGAAGATTTTTTCATTTTATTTTTTACTTTGTGCCCAGCGTGATTGTTAGAATTGTTTTTGTGCTAGCAACACAAGGGTCTATTGGATTGTGGGGCGATCAGCATGGATCCAATGATTAGACTTGTGTTGATCACCCACGATAACAAAAAATTATATTAAATGGCATGAAAGAGGTATGAAAAGCAAGAGAAAGGAAAGAGCTCTTATCTGCAGCTGATGATTCGTGAAATGGTGCCTCGGATCTCTCACATTGCTTGCCTGAAGAATCAAGGAAAATAGGGTAAAACGCACTCTCCAAATTACTCATGGTTAAATGGTAAAAAATATATTTTTTGTCTATTTATAAGTTTTTAAAAACATTTTTACCAATATTTTATTATTTTTCTTGATATCAGTGGTGTGTGGTTGTCTTTGTGCAATTATAGGATCTTTTGGTGGTAACAGTGATCATTTTTTACCGATTCAACAAGTTTTGTTTTATCTCCTTTTTAGACTTGTTAAAAATAAACGAAAGAGAACCCCCCTTGGAGTCATCTTTAAGCTCTTTTCTGACTCTCGAAATATGAAAATATTGTCGAGTACTTGTCTTTTCGAACTCATTAAATAAATTAATTGACATCATCTCAGTATACATTTACCCCTTTTTCGGGATGGGATTGACTATTTATGAAAAAGGAACACCTTGGTCGACATGGTCAAGAGGTTCTCTCGAATATTGTTTTCAACTTTTTGGGGTTCGAGAGACAAATTACAAAAATGGGCCTAATGGATCTTTCTTTTTTGTCTCTTTTTCAAACTCTCTAAATATGAAATAGACATCGAATTACTCTTACATTGGACTCGTAAAACATTAAACAACGAAAGACTTGTCACCATGATGATACCGAGTTTCTCCTTCCTAGGACTCATAAAACATAATAGGATGGATTCATTCAGAGAATTAAGTTATACAACAAGCATATGTTATCCCCTAGAAATAATTGGTATACTTGCTAGAAATAGTGGGGAAAAATGAAAGTGAAACATATCTTGTATAGGCAGCATGTCGCTCTTGAACATGACACTCATCTGTTTCTCGTGTCAAGTTTGGGATATCCTTACTTAGTCGCTTGTCCTTCTGGGTTTTGGTGATCCATTTTTCCTATCATCTAACTATTCCATTTCATCATCATGACCTTGGTCGTAGTTTGATTCAAATGTTTCTACACCTCGAACTTGTGTCAGCAATATGTTCAAGAGAAGTCTTATCTGCAGTCTACTACCTATACATGTCTGGCCTTTTGCCACAGTCTTGGATCATACTCATTTATTCCATTTTATTCCTTGTTTCATGTCGATGATGAGGAGAAAATTATGGTCCTTCTTTGATGGGTCACTTCTTGTCGACTACAACTCATTATTTAGGAAGATGACTTAGAAACCCCCTTTCAGTACCTTAGATCTTTCATGCCTTAATGAAAAGTTCTTCACATCCGACGATGGGTTTTCATCATTGGCCTTCCATTGGATGATTCCATGGATGTTCGGCTCCAGCTTCATTTTCACATGCATAGATTGTATTGTCGTACCTTGAGATCCATTTTCATTATTGGCGGTTTCTCTTGTGCTTGTTAACAGTTCACATCATTGGCTGGTAATTAGGTAGTTTTCGAGCATGTTCGACTTCGACAAATTCATTCACATGTTAGAATTCATACTTTGATCGAGTTGGGATGGAGCGCAAGATCCGGAGTTTTGTCTGACGTAGCCCAGGCTACGTGGAATTATGTCTTATTCATGACTGTATATATGTTTCCTATATACGAATGGTTATGACCATAACGTGGGACCTTGTATCTATGATGATGATGATCCTTCTACATAGGGAGGTTGTATCCATACATTGGATCTTAGACTTCCAAGTGATCCTTTTCATTCAGAAGGTTGTGCCCATACTGTGGATATTTTCACATGGTCCTTTCTATCCAGATGGTTTTGTCCATACCATGGATTCATGTTATGATATATATGATAGAGATATCACATATGTATATGTATATGCATCCTTGATATGCAGGTCTTCTGAAAGTGTTTGTTCTCGTCCTTGCAAAATCTCATAAAACATCTCATCCATCACTCTTTGTTCTACCTTCATGCTTTAGGGGACATCTGTTACACAGTATTTTGTCACACCTCTTGCACTTCCCTGTATCATACCCTGGAGTGCCCAAAACTTGGCAATTATCAGTGTACCCATCCTGATATGTAGTCTAGATCCTCGATAAAGAATTAATGAAAACATGCCTTCAGCCTTCCCTGAAGAAAAACCATAATTTCTAGGTCAGCGCGACTGTGATGCTGTCTACTCGTGTTGATGGTGGGTTGCACCATACTAGCCTCACGCTGCCAGTGTGGTTTTTACCTGAATACTCATGTTGATCCTTAAAAGGAAATTTTTCCCAAAGAGGACAAGAAGCTTCATGATATAGAGGTTTCCAGAATGACAAGTTGGAGGTTGTTCGTTGTGGATGTGGCCAAATTCTCCCAATATTTCCCTTTGATCTTATCCCTATGATCTTCCTCCTTGAGATGAGGGCCTTTCCCTATCTTTGGTGAGATCCTAACTCCCTCTCCCTACCTATATATTCATCCTCTTCCATTCCTAAATGGTTGGTCTCTAATTATTTTCACCCTTATGGTGAAATAGTGTGTACATGCTATTCACTTTGGATTGGAAAAGGAGTGCTTGGAGAGCATGAGCTTGGACTTTGACATTCACTCAAGGAGGGATTACTAACATCAAGGCCTAGTTTGTATTCTTCTTCTTTTATTCATTAATATATACAATTGTTGGTTCACTTTCCATAAATGCTTGTGTCAATGATTCATTTATCTTAATGGTCCTTGATCTGTAAAGTGGATTACATTTGATTATGTTTGTTGCACTTGTATTATTTATTGTGTCTTTGGCCTCTTGTGTAGGTATTCAAATGTTCTGAGGAGTAAAGACTGAGCTTCAAGAGCAAGAGATCAATATCATCAACAAAGGAGTGTGCTATAGCATCAAAGTGAGGTAGGTCTCCTTCCTCTTCTCTCATTTCTATTGTAATTTCAGAAAGTGTCTTGTAGATTGTAACATTTGTTGATAGATCCACTCATTGGGCTAGAGGGATCATATTTTTCTATAGAGAGGATTTACCTAGACAAAAAGTATATGACCCATCGATGGCATGGGGTTGTTATATTTATCTGAATCCAAGTTGAGGCTGTGAAATTTTATGCATAGGCATATTTCGTTGGACTTATTTCTAACTGGAATTGGGTTGGAAACCAATGTAGAATGCTGAAATTTAAAAATGATCCGAGCATCTAGTAATTTTCTTAATTCCTTTTGAATCATGGGCTCAAGTGTTGGATGAAATTTCCTTAGTTTTTACTAGAAAGGATTTTCCCTCTCCTTGATAGGAATAACATGTTGAAAGATGCATGTATCATAAGTTTTTAGATCATCGTATGTCCACACAAATACATCTCGGTATTGTTTGAAGAGGCAAATAAAACCCTGTCATTCATGAGGAGAACAACATGTACCAAGGTTGACATACTTTGGATCCTCTTTGGTTCCCATATTGACCTATTCATCTGACAATGTTGAGCTCTGGGTCTTCGTGTTCACTGGTCCTCTAAATTTTTTTTGTTGGTCGTAAATTTTCTCAAAATATAACACACCCTTGGGAATAGGATTCCCTTTTGATGCTTAACTTGCTTTCTACAAATCCTTCTCATGCTCATCTTCTTCAATAACTACATCTTTAAACATATTTGTAGTGGTCATGAAGTGCAATATCTATTGTTCATCATTAAATACATGAAAAGTAATTACATTGTTGGGCACATATGGGTTATAAATAATTTCAATAGAAAAGCATCTTTAATCGTGACATTTTATCAACTGCAATGGCTTACATGTCTGTGGAAGCATTGCGTATTCTAGGAACACAAATAATATTAAATGCTTTGAAAAAAGCAATGAGTCTCCATATCTCTTGTTAGTAGTTTTTCAAAAAAGGTGAAACACAGTGAATGGTATTTTGTACTTGTAACAACCCTGTTGAAAATTCCATGTAATACGACCACAGGTAAGATACACGTATTCCAAGATGAATGATTGGGCAAATATATTCTAGTGGGAATCATTGGATGTGTGTTTTGGCTAATGAAAATTCGAAAATACTAAGGCAAAGGCATTAAAAGGAAAAAAAGGCATTTTTGGCACATTTATTTATGAAAATAAAGGAAATTAAGAGAAATGTAAGGCAAAAGGTCACAGGTTGCATGTAAGCAGGAAATTGAAGGAAAATAATTGAAAATGAAGAAAGTAGAGGCCTTATTCATAAAAATGCTTTTCAGGATCAGTTGGTAACCTTTTTTCAATTCAAAGTTTGGAGCTCTCTCATTACTCTCTCTCTCTCTCTCATACTCTTGGTCACGTGGAGTTTTCTTGGAGCATTCTAGCTTTGGATCAAGGAAGGAAAATAAAGAAAAGGGGAAGGAAGGAAAGCAAGGATCAAGGAAGGAAACGAAGGATCAAGCAGCTTCAGCAGGAATTCTTGTAGGTAACCTTTTGCATGTGTGATTTCATAGTTGGTTTGTATATGCATGGCTTTTCATGTTGGTGTATAGTTATATTGTTGTCGGTGGCATGGCTTTGTTGTGTTATGACAGTGGTTTTCAGCCTAGCCTTGCCTTTTCTAAATGCCATGGTGTTGGGATGTTTATTTTGGTTTTTGAGCTTTGGTTTTTCGGATGGGTTTTGAAATCTAGGGCAGAGGTGGTCTCAAGTTCCATTCCCAAAGGAATAGGAATCCCTTGACCACATTTGGTGGGATACATGGTAAATCTTGAGGGAGAATTCTTGGTTTAGGTCTAGTGATCCGGGTAAGGATTGTGGTAAAACCTGAGAGACTGATATCAAGGCCTAGTGATCCAATCTAGATTGTGGTAAAGCTTGAGAGACAAGGAGATGGAAAATTCCTCAAGGATAGTGATGGATTATGGATGGCATTCCAAGTTCGGTTCGATGGTGATCAGAACACTGGTTTTGGTGTGATAATGGTTTGATAAGGGTGGAGGTGGTTTAACCTCTAGATTCCCTTGGTTTTTCTTGGATTGGTTGTTCTATAAGAACCCACATTAATGATTGGAATATAGCATGGGGGTGCTCGCAAAAAGGAAATATTCGGTTCAGCTGTGTCTATGGTCGGGTGGTACATGGAATTCTCGAACTTGGTCAGATATTCCTATGATTAATAAAATCTAGGTTCTCTTACTTTTTCACTTGTTTACATGTGGATTTAATGGTTGTCATAACTTTGATATTTACATGGTTTTATGTTGGTTATAAGCATGGTTAAATGATTGGTTCATGTCATGGTTATTTCATGTATTTACTTGTAACTATTGAATGGATGGATGAAATACCTAATTGATGATACAATGATTCAATGGAGAAGGTGGTGATCCTTCTGGTTATGTTTCACAATTTCTTTAAGTCATTTATCATATGTCTTGTATCTTAGACTTGTAGGTTGCATTGATGCCAGGTGTTTGATATAATTTCAGTCTGGGTTAGGGATGCTTAAGCTTAGTCCTCAGGTTGATTTTTTATTTCTTTATCTTGTCATCATGCCTTGGATTGATTCTATAGGTTGTAACAAGTTCTGGGTTGTTAAGATATGGTATGTTCTATGCTTATAACAGTTTACTTCTTTTTCTTATTATATTCCACCGATTAGCAATCACATGTACATAAAGTAAAGTGCAGATAGAAACATTAAATGATCGACAGAAAACAAGACAAGACAAGAGACACAAGATGTGGCAGCTAGCCAAGGACAAACCCCACAATGTGTGGGGAAACCCTTTGATCAAATCTTCTTTTATCTTCAATAATTCAGCAGAGAGAAATAGTACAATAAATCTAATTCATATCAGCAGTAGCAAACCCTAAATAGCATCAGCATTACCAGCTTTATTATCAAACTAGGGCAAACGATATCTCACAAACCGACCGTCGAATTGACTTCATTCCACCACCAAAAGTTTCAGCTTCCAGAGGAGGTTCAGATGAACCTACAGTGCAATTCCAAAGAGGAAATCTTCTAGGCCACGCAAGTCAATCTTTACTTCTGCAGTTGCAGCTTCAAATTCAGCAGCTTCCGGCTTCACATGTGAGAGAGAGAGAGACCCATTTCAGTGCAGTAGATAAGAGACTCATATCTGCGTAGTAGAGAGAGAGAGAGATGTGATGAGATGAGTGAGTCCAAATGAGGGAAATTCCTCTTATATTTATACACAATGTTGGTGGGTGAATAGATGCGACTGTTGGGCTTCTGAGCCTACATGAGTTGTAGGTCGGCTTGATAATAATTCCATAATCAAAATAAATTCATATCTCCATGAATACTTATCGGAATCGGATGATCTTTATATCAATCCTACACCTCTCGACGAGAGGAATATAATAAAAATATTATTAGCCATGAATAAGATGACCCACATGAGTTTTTTCCCTGGTTTCCAATTTTAACATGGGTAGATGCCAGGATTCTTGGCTAGAAAAAGTGACTCAAATCTCAAGGTTTCTGGCGCAGGTCTACTGAAAAGACTCTAGGGATGTTGGTCCATAGGCCTGTGAAAGATAATTTGGCTTTTAGTCATTGTCTTTCCTATAGCATGATAGCAAATTTGAGTTAAAAGGATTAAAATAGCAATGGGATCCAAGGGTAGGATGTTTGAGTGGATGACATGTCTCTTGAGGGTGTTGTTCCTGATGTGGATGGGTTTGTTTGATGTGTTCCATTGATTCCATTTCCTTAAGGTTACCAAGGATATTGAATCACTTATAGTGACCTCTCTCATCACATGTTTACCCTAGCTAGTTGGTTTCTTGGGTGGACTTGGGAGGAGGGGGTGTTATAGATTGGTATCAAAGCATGGTTCACCCCTCAGAATAGATGGGCTATGTGTGTCCATGAATGCATGTCAGTGGCATGTGTGTCTCTTACACTTATGTTCCATGTGCTTGTTGTACTTCATCATGTCAATTTCGTGGAATGCATTGTCAGAAGTATATGATTGGTTATATGATTATATGCAGCTTAATTACATCCTTGTATGTTGGGTTGCATTCTTGGTTATTTTATTACAATAATTGATTGCTTATGCTCAACTACATTCGGTTATGCATATGTGTAATTGATTAGGCATTTCTTTTGCAATTTAATAGTTGCATGAGGCAATGTGTACAGTGGATTAATATTTGTTGTTATGCAGAAGGTGATAGGATGCATTATTGATATGGCCTTGCATTGATGACTGGACCCTAACTAGAATGATGTTTATGCATTGATGCACTTATTTGATATATGTCTATATTGTTGGAAATAATACTGAGAGGGGGGGTGAATCAGTATTTGCAAATCAATAATTTTTCATTTCATAATCAGATTTATATATGCTACTTCAGTGAAGGGAACTTGCAGGTGCACACAATTGTTATTAAGGAAACCAGCGTATATCTAGTGAACTTATGATTCAGTTAATTCATCATATATTCATCTAGTTACCATATACAAGTGAGTTGTTCTACTATAAGTGGGTTTCCATCATCATAATACCAACATTATCCCCCTTTGGACTTGATGGCAACCATGTTGGTGTTGATTACTACAAGTTGTAGATACTGTTAGAGATAACAAGCAACACCAAAATACTCTCCCCCTTTGACGTCAAGGGCAAAGGGCAGACCAAGATATTCTCCCCCTTTGATATCAAGGGCAAAGGGTTGACCAAAATGAAGACTTTCATATCTGAATAGCTGAATATAAACATTGATCATGTTCCTCCTAGGCATATGTTGAATTCTCTAATTGAACTCACCCTTTGTTTATGCTGAGATGCAATATATCATCCATGCGCCCCCTGAGCACATGCAGAGTCTGTAAATATTTTCCAAAAGAATAACATGACTCTGTAACTCAACTAAGTGAGTTTGGCCTTCCTATCACCAATGACTCATACATACATCAATCTCCTAACCAAGTGGGGCTATACCGAATTTGACTCATCCTCCCAACCAAGTGGGGATATACCGAATTTGACTCATCCTCCCAACCAAGTGGGGACATACCAATTTATACATTATTGAAATATAGAAATTATTATGTCATCCTTCCCATGCATAGTGGGCTACAAATTACATCATATGACTAAAAGGGACTCATCAAAAGACTATGACAGACAAAGGCAAATTATTATATCATGGGTCTTTATATGACCTTTACATCAAATGATATTCATGACATTTATAACAAGGACCAAATATCTAAACTAGACCATGATAGTCATTAGCAACTATCATACACCATGTATGATATGCACCATAAGCATCTACCAACAACATCCAGACCAACAACTTGTATATGTTCATCTTTAGTTCCTAAGATATGACAGTGTAAATATCATCAACCTGTGACAAAGTATGTCGTATATAGATATCAACTCATCCTCTTGATCTCATCGAGTTCAACTTGCTTTGTTTCCTTAGTAAAAGGAGCCTTACCATAACCTTCCATGAATCAACTTAAGCATATGTCATATCTCTAAGAAATAGCACAAAATCGTTCACATCATATCATATTTATGTGAAAACACCATAGTCATCATCTATGATCATAACATCATCATCAAGAACTGCATGATCTTTCCACAAGAACCTTCAATATATCAACCATGTATCATCACTAGGGAACGTCCCACATCTGGTAAGCATTAACCATGATAATCAACATATGTGAGTATCAACCTATCATCATAAGGTAAGAACTCATCATCATAATGTGACTAACTAAGCCATGTCTCTGAATATCAATGTCTTAAAATAGTTGTGTCTTCATGTGACCTGCAATAACACCATTCTCTTGGCCAACCAACAATATATATCAATATGCAACTTAAGTAATCATCCATGTATCCAACATAATGTGTATCCATCAATTATGTATCTAGAAAACCATGAGCGCATGGTCATTTGTCCAGCTTTCTTGATACCATCAACAACAACAATCCTCAACAATGTGAGAGCCAAGAACTGTAGGAATCCTGAATCATAACTACACCATATGCATCTTTAAAGGCATGATGACACCAGTATGAAAGAAATGATTGGCTTATCTTAAAATAATGAAGTTGTGTACTCAAGCTTTGTACTTCTCCTTTTCCTTATGAATGTCACCATGTAAGCAACATATATGTATTGTATACATCATCAAAAATTCATCCACAAATCACCCATAAATCTTATCTGAATAACAACTATGTATCGCAAAGCAATACAAGTATCATCTGAGATTTCATCATGGGAAACTCATAACCATCACATAGCAAGATATATCATTTAAACACTTTAGCCACATAAGCATCATCATCATTGATTAGGTACCAAAGACTTCTAAACATAATGCAAACAATGTTTTATTAGAAGCATAACATGTTCTCCCCCTGAACCTATTCCATTTGTTCACTGTCATATCTGATCATTGCATATATCAGTAAGAAGTATCAAGGCATCATCATCAACCAGATATACATCAAGTTATCAACAACTTGTGAGGATCAAAATTACTTCTAAATAACATCCACAGACTATAGTCATCTATCATCATGACAGAAAAGATAAGTGATAATTGTCTGTATCATATCAAATCAGTTTTTCTGAGTCTGTCCCACTACATTTTTCCTCAAACCACATATACATGACTGTGAAATGTCTAACTCACATATATACGCGAATTGTCTTCACGAAACTTGCGTATGTGATTTAGAACATTGAAGTTTCACACTTTTAGCTCCCCCTAAGTCTGTTATGTTTGTACACTATTTCATGCCACATTTTTCTGACTGTACTTCCTTCTTCTTCCATATCTTCGAGTGTGATGATGTTTTCTCCTTTGGTATGGTGCCCAAAATTTTCTCCTGCATTCATTTGCTATATGCCCAAACTTGTCGCACTCATAACATCTTACATGTTTCATATTCCTTCTATAACAGTCAATGGCTTTGTGACTAAACATATTGCAAGAAAAACAATATCCCTTAAAGTACCTGGAAGTTGATGATCTTTCTATGTGATGTTATTGAACCATTCTACTTCTGCATCTTGTTGCAACATGTCCAAAATTATGACATATAAAACATTCAACAATATTCATTTTAGGAAATAACTGATTATAACTTCCACGGTTAGGAGTAAAAGATTTTCTTTCAAGAATTTCTTTCCTTGGTTGTTGATGGGGTTGACCTCTCATCTCTTTGTTGAGCATTTCAGATTTTGCATTAGAGTTCCTTGCCTCACTTTGTGAGCTATATTCACTTTCAACATATTCATGAAAACCAAGACTAGTTTTGATGGTAGAACACCTTTGACTACTAATAATATCATCCAAAATCTTATTATTATCTTGAAATCATAAAAAGCTTATCCTTTTTTTCTAATTTACATTTTAGGATATTTACCTCAACCTAATATTGCTCTTGCTTTTCAAGATATTGCTTCTTCATGATTTCTTCCGATTTTATTCCTTCTTACACTTGTTTCCTTAATTCGAGAACTTCACTTTCTTGTTCTTCAAGAGTTTGGAGTAGTTCTTCATTCTGCTTATTTGATTTTTCAAGATCTTCTCTTAGAGAGAGGATCTTAGCTTAAAGACTTTCATAGTAACTGGATCTAGCTTTAAGTTTCTTGATTGTTGTGCTACTTTTATTTACTTCATTTCTTAATGATGTCACTTCATTCTGTAGCTTTTGACATTGATCTTACTTTTCCTTGTACTGATTCCGTACTTTGTTTCCTTCCTCCAGTTGAGATTTTAGTCTGGTAGCTTCTTCTTTGAAGGCACACACCCTTTTGTCCAGTAGATCTTGTTGATCTCTAATTTTGTCTATGAGTTTTTTAAATTCTGCCTCTATTTGATATCTTTCTCTTTCACCCATAAGAGAAAATTCAGTTGTTTTGCTATCACTTTCATCATCTTCAAATGAATAGAGAAATGTATCACCAGAGGATAACAAACTCATACCTAATAGGTCTTTTGCTTGTTCATCTTCATTTTGTGGTGATTCTGAATCTGAAGAGTTGCTTCTGTTAGCACCTAAATCCGCCTTAGGCTGAAGGAAGGCAAAATTCAGGGTACCACAAACCAAGCTCAGTCTGGTAGCTAGCCCTACCAGAATAGGGGAGGGCTCTCTCCGAGTCACACTCAGTGAATAAATAAACGAAAATGCCCGAGATGACTTACAGTGAACTATTTATCTTAGGCTAGTAAGTACATATGGATATAAGAAGTGATGTTTATGAATGACTGTGTTTCTGGGATGGTATGGGACCAATGGACCTCAATGAAACAGAGAATTTAATACAAAGGCACAAATTACTTCGTGAGGCAAGATAGATGGAAAGCCTAGAAATTTAGTTTAAGATAGTGCGGAATAGAGAAATTGATTAAGAGGGTGAAAAGGGCATGGACAACATGAATCCTTTTCAACAGAAGAATGAACACTGAACATGAAATTTTCCCACGGGTAGAGCAATAAAATTGAATTCTACCTTATCCAACTTAGAAAATTTCACTAGAAATGAATATGAAATGAACTATGAAACATAACAAGATACATATGAAACATAAGAGACACATTTGCTACACTCGCAACCACATGAATCTCATGAAACAAAGCTACTTCCTTTCATTAATCCTCTGTCAAAATATACAATGAAGAAATAGAGTTTCTTTCCCACAGTCTCCCAGAAGCTGCAAGCCAACCCTTTGCACATGGTTTGCATACAATATATAGAATGTGCCATGAAGAGATAGAATGCCCAAGGGTTTGGGAGTTACTCAAATCATTACAAAATGAAGGTGGAGAGCCAAACATCAGCTACAGGTGTAGCGCCACAAACATGACAAATGGCTTGGGTGACCCTTTGCCCTCCTTTGCCACTTGGATAGATGCCCATCTGGAGTGAAAATACTTTAAATGATGCCTTTGGTGTCAAAAAAGTGAAGTGTAGATGAGAGGGCCCACCTATGAAAAGTCACAAAGCGAAATTTCTCGAAACAGAGACAATTTGGGCCTTTTTTCCTATATGCGCCGCGCCATTATCTGTATGTGCCACGCTACTTTGATGCCAGTTCTGAGGCACTTACAGGAGTCCAAAATGTGCCCAAGTGTTCTTGTTGGAAATCTTGTCCTGTCTAATTTCCAACCCAAGTGGAATTTTTGAATTTGGAGCTCATTCTCCCCTCCAAATCTTCATTCTCCCAAGATTGCTTCCTATGTGTCAAAATAGGGGTAGTGAGGCCATTTTTTGGGTGTTTTTGACCTCCTGGAGACGCAAATCATGCCCAAATTTCTTGCTCGAGTTCTAGTAGTCGTGATTTTGCATGTTGAATCCAAAAATGCAAACCATTTCTCATTTGGAGCTCCCAATATTATGCGTCGCACCAGTGGCGCGGTGCGTATAGAGAAAAAACCTGTGTTTGTGCTAAAAAAATTCCATATGACCAAAATTGTCCCAAATTTCTTGAAATTTGGGATGGAGGTTCTCTAAGAGGCACTATGCTGGGCCATAGAAGCTTTAGCCAAGATTCGAAGTCAATCTTGCTCCTTTGCCTCTTTTGTTCTCTGCTCAATTTGGCCTTCAAGCTCCTTATCTGGGCCTTTGCACTCATGTTGTGTGCCCTGTAATGACAAGCCATCCTCCTCAGTATGGTTTTGTCTTTGTTAGCCTTCTCTAGCAGTCTCTCCAGGTGTATATTGACTCGCTCTAACCAGGACTCATGGTTGTTGTTGATCTCTTGCTCCAAGGTAATGAGCTCGATCCTCCTTTCTTGGGCAGCTTGTCGATTCTCATGGATGCTTTGCAGCTCCATGATTTGCTGCTAGTCCTCAAGCTACTTGATCCTCTGCTCTAGATACTTGATGATCTATCTGGCCCTCCCCACATTGAGTATCAAGTCTTGGATCTCTATGTCCTGCTCCTGAATGGTCATCCTAAGTCGGGCATTCTCCGCCTCTGCCTCATCATCCTCAATGAGGATGACATCGGTCTCCTATACACCTGATGGCCCCTCATCATGCACGGGCTTCTTGCCCTTGTCTAGTACCTGTGTCGTTGATGCCAGAAGCGAGGCCCCTTCCACCCTAGGTGGAGATAACACTCGTTTTGCTGCTACAAATAAGTGCCTCTTGCCTCTCTGATATGTAACAAAAACTGGCATGGTAGTGGTCTCATGGTGCTCATGCTGATGATAAGGATCACCCATCTCCTGCTCTAGCTCTGATAGTACCTGTGATGTGCTGAAGAAGTCACGGGAGATGAAGTCCTCCCAAGCAATGCCCTGCAATCCCAACTGATGATCTACCAAAATCTGAATAAGAGCAAAGTGGTACACACTGTTAAGCTGCTGTTGAGGGGTCTTATGCAGCATGAAGGTGTTCATCCTCTCTATGTTGTTGCATATGAAAAATGGGAGGTTCATCATCCTCACCCTGGTAAAGTGCATGAGCAACCGGATGTGATAGGCATATAGTCGAGATAACCTCCCCTCACAGCTGAAGTATTTCATGATCAATCTCATGAGTGGAGCATACTCATCTTTCAAGTATCTGAAGGGAAAGACTCTTGTGAGTTGACTCAAGAATCTGGCCTTGATGTAAGGCTCATAGTGTTGCTTATCCACCTTCTTCTTCTTATGCCACTATTCTCCAACATTTAGTATACCTTTTGCCACTGATATAGCTTTCGATGTCAATGTGAAAGTGACCCCGGCCAAGATAGACTGACCCGCATGTAGGTGAAGCACAAATAGATCGGCCAACTCATGATGAACTCTAACGTTTGCCACCCTTTGACAAAATTCAAAACATGCTAGGTGCTGGAAACATGACATGGCAAGAGGGCATGCTTGTAATTTAGTGAGGGTAGTGGGCTCATCCCTGACATGTTTGCCACTCTTGTGATGCCTCCTGGGAGCCTGCTCTTCTGAGGATGAGTCACTTTGTGTCTCCATCTCATACTCTGACGAATGTTGTGATGTCATGACTGCAGTGTGGACTGTGATTAGGCTACCCTTTGATGATGGTGTGAGGCTGGGTGCCTTTGTGATATCTGTCACCAAGGGGAACAATGAAATAGGGATATTAGGAAGGGAGTAATGTAATGGGAATAGGGGTTATAGGGAGAAATTTTTTTAGGGATATGGGAGGAGTTTCTGTATTTTGATAGGGTAGGGTTTGGGGTTTTGTGTTGACCAAATAGTGGAGGGATAGCGGAGCAGGTTTGGTAGTAGTTAAGGGCAGGGGTTTTAGGAAAAATGAGGAAGGGAGGATGGGAAAAATGGTAGGTGAGGGGAAAATGATGGGTGGAATGGAACCTTGGAACTAACAACACACTTTAGCAACCCTAGCCATCATGGTTCTTTGTGATTTCCTATGGTTGATTTTATGCATTTGGTTGCATTCAAACATTTCTATAAACCATCATATCATTGATAAAACTTGATTAACAAGTGATGTTATAAGGCCTACTTTTCAATTTGATGGGCTTAACCAAAACTTTGAAGTGATTGGGCACTTGTTTCGGCCCTTGGTCTATGTGCGCCGTGCACAAAGCCTAGTGTGTTGCACCCTAGGTATGCGCCACACCTGTGGAAAATTTCAACTGCAGGAATGCTCTATGTGCACTACGCCCCTGAGTATGTGCGTCACACCCTCTGAAACTGCCTCCAACTCACTCAAACATTCACGATTGCACACTCACACCTTTTGCAATGTTTTTCCAAGGCTTGGATTAGCACAATGCCTTTGGTTTTGATGAAAACTTGTATGTATAGCCTTGGAAGAGATGGGTTAAATTTTTGCTTCCTTGAAAACCCATTTTTCTAATGTTGTGTTTTGACACTTTTTCACTGACTTTAAAACACATTGATTTTCACTTTCCCTTTGAAATTTTAGCTCAAATGATGAAATTTTCGGCACTTTTTGCAGGGATTACACGACAAGAGATTTGGCCACGGAAACCATGACTGCATCTGAATAAATCAACTGACGACTTTTTGAAAATTTTGTCATAAATGACACTGTTTGACTTTTCTTCAAAACAGAGTTTTGAAGAAGAGTCAAAGTATATCCACATGACGATGAAGCTCTCTGAATCATAACTGTGTAAGGGCCTTACTCTAGCTTGCATGGCTTTACTGGACATGTTCAAAGACCAAATTGATGAATCCCTAGACCTAGACATCGAAAATGACTTTTGTCCTTTAAAGGACCAGGCCTTGACTGTCATGGGCTTTGATGACTATTGACAAAAGACCTGAGCCAGCAAGAGCCAGACATGAGGGGGAATGACTAGCATGACCTTCTCTGTTATATTATGGCATGCCCCTAGCGGAATGCAGTTGGGTGAATGGAGCGGGACACCTAAACATGAAATGCATAAAGAGTTTTGATCTCTGACGGAGGACTGACCAGACCGACTCTAACATTGGCTCCAATGGGGGATGGTAGCTCCTTGGAGGTGCCAAGAACAACAGATCTTTGGAAGAGCTAGACAGTGCCTTCATCCATTGGGCATATGGAATCATCATTTCGACAAATAATATAGTACTCTGACTCATTTATGAAACAACAATGACCAAAAAAAAAACTGACTCAAACTTGACATTGAAATGACTTCAAGGCTAACTTGACCAACTCTAACAAAACTGAAATAAAATGGTATTTACAGTGATAGTGGAAGCAGTGTTAATAACTTAGAAATGGTATCGCTTGAGCAGCCGACCATTGAACGACCCTCCCAGCCAATCTTCCTCGTTCATTTCCTTCAGAAGAAAGGTATTCTGCCCCCGATATGCTGCAATCTTGAAAGGACCTTTCCAGAGGTTCTCGAACTTACCGTGCTTGCCTTTCTCCTCATTCCTTACATCCCACTTCAGCACCACATCATCCACCTGAAATTTGTCCACCTTTGCCTTTCTGTCATAAATTTTCTTGATTTTCTCCTACAATTTGGATGTGTTCTTGAAAACTTCTTCTCTGGTCTGCTGCAAGTGGACCATTTGATTCAACCTTCTCTGCATGGGATCTTCTTCACTGCTGGCCTCCTGAAGAAGTCTGACAACCGAGGTAGCGAGAGAGGAAGTAAATACTGTATCAACTCCATAAGCCAGCTCAAATGATGATGTACCTATGGATTTCTTCTGACTGAACCGATCTGCCCAAAGCGCATTTACCAACCTCTTATGCCAGCTCTTCTTATTTATTTCCAGCAGCTTCTTAATAATGTTGACCAATGATTTGTTTGAAGATTCCGCCAATCCATTGCCTTGCGGATGATAGGTAGTTGAGTGACCAAAAATGATGTGATATTTATGACAAAACTCTACCATCCTTTTTGATTTGAAAGCTGTTGCGTTATCAGTGATTAGCTTATTTGGGCAACCAAAGCGAGACAAGATGTTATTTTCAAGGAATGAAATGATCACCGCATTTGTAGCTGCCTAGTGGGAATTGCCTCAATTCATTTTGTGAAATAATCTATGGCTGTGAGGATCCATCTATGATGTCCGGAAGAAGCGGGATGAATTTCGCCAATGAAATCCAATCCCCATTGCTGGAAAGGGGCACTCACATCTATGGGCCTGAGTGCCAGAGGCTGTAACTTTCACTTTCCTTCGAAAATTTGACACTTATGATAGTGCTTGACCATCTTATATACATCAGCAAACAATGTCGGCCAATAGTACCCTGCTCTCAAAATTTTGTTTGCTGTTGACTTCCAAAAAAGGTGACCACCACAGTCTCCTTGGTGGCAGTCCTCCATGACTTGCTTCGCTTCCTTTTCCACCAAACAATTTAACAAGACGCCATCGGGTTCTTTCCAATACAGTGTAGAATTAAGAATGCAAAACTTGGTAGCCTTCAACTTGAGTGTTCTCGCTTTGTTTCTAGTCATGTCGGGCAGTGGTGACAATTTTTTAAGCACATATATGATATTTGAATACCATGGAAAAAGAGCAAATATTTCAGATACCTGAATTGATGATCCTCCCTCATCCTCATCAAACAAAGCAGCGATCAGATTTATGTCCAAGGCATGCAAGTTTGATTCAGCCATTAACTTCACCAATCCCTATCCTTTCACTAGCTTTGTGGGCTTTATTTCCACATCATATTCTATCAAGGCTGCAATCCACTTGTCTCTTCTTCCTTTCGGATCGATCTGCACTAAAACATGTTTTACAGTAGCGTTAGGAACATAGGCCAGAATGTGAGAATGTAGAATATACACCCAGAAATCTTTCAATGCCTTCACGAGTGCAAGGGCTTGCTTCTCAATGATGTTGTACTTTAAGGCTGCGTCTCTTATAGCTCTGCTAAAAAATGCAATGGGTCTTTCATGATCATCTTTCTTCTACAATAACACCGCTGCCATAGTATGCTCCGAAGCAAATGAAAACAATATGAAATCCTAAGTGTAGTCCTTGCTGACTAGAACTGGAGCCGAGGAAAGAGCCAATTTGACCAAATTGAAAGATTTTATAGCCTCCTCCGTCCATTTCACTTGGTTGTCCTTCTTATGCATGTTTGTCATCTCTCTTAGGTGCTCAACAATATTGGGTACAAAGCGGCGTAGGAAATTCATCTTACCGTTGAACGATTGTATCTCTTTTTTATTCTGGGGCAGATCGATTTGCTGAATTGCTTGCACACGTGCCGGGTCAATACAGATGCCATCTTTTAAGATAATGTGCCCGAGTAGTTTGCCTTCTTCCATGGCGAACAAGCTCTTATTTGGATTCAGCGACAAGGCATATTTTCTGCACTTTAGGAAGATAGTTTTAAGATGGTACATGTGCTATTCATCATATTTGGAAAACACAGTAAAATCATCCAAATACACTACCAAAAAGACATCCTTCTCATTTGCAAAATCCAAGTCCATTGCACACTGAAATGTGGCACCCGCATTCTTCAAACCGAAAGGCATTTTAGCATAATGAAAGGTTCCCCATGGAGTGGTGAATGCTGTCTTGTCTCAGTCATCCTCATGGACAAAAACTTGGTTATATCCGGAATAACCATCAAGCAGTGACATACGAGATGCTCCCACTACTCGTTGAATTATATGGTCCATTTTGGGCAGTGGATAGTTGTCCTTCAATGAAACTTTGTTGATATTTCTAAAACCAATGCATAAGTGAATCTCACCTGTCTTCTTCCTTACGGGCACCAAGTTAGAGATCCAATCCAAAAATATGATTGGCACAATGATCCCTGATTTGTACAACCTATTGATATCCTTTTCAATAGATGGCAGCAACTTTGGATTTAGCCTTCTCAACTTCTGTCTGAATGGTTTTTGATTAGGCTTGATGGGTATAGTGTGCTGAATTATATTAGTATCATATGTCTTTAAGTCGGAATAGTCCCAAGAAAATACATCTGTAAATGAAGACATCAAACTAATATATTTTTCCTTGATCTTTGGCGGCAATGCTTTGGACAATTTTACCAATTTAGGATTTGCAGCTGTTCCAATATTGACCTCTTCCACACCCTTCTTTGTTGGCTACAATGTTGGCTTATGGGCTACATCATCTTGATCAAAGAGTTCTTCTAGAGGAATCAATCCTTTGGGAATAACGTTATTCTTCAGCTGCAACACGTCCATTTCATTGATCTGCATCTCATCTATACCATTACATTTGCCATCATCATTTTGTTCATCAATTGAGGTCTCTTTGAACTTGCCTTTGTTTCGCAGAAAATCATCAATCTCCTCATCATCTTGGAACACTTGCCAATATCTTTGATTGTCTGGAACGGTTGGACGATGCTTGACATGGATTTCGAATTTATTGCTAGAGTTCATAGGGATCTTCAAACTACTCATTGCCTTGGAAAGAGAATCAACAATACTATTTTGTATACGAGGCACACATGTCAAGGTGTATTCTGAAACTAATTTTAAAATGTCTAGGACTGCATTACGGTAAGCCCACATCCTAGGATGCTTTGCTTGATATTCACCTCTGACCTGCTTGATAACCAATTCGGAGTCGCCATATACTGAAATCCTCTTAGCATTCAACTTTCTTAGAATCTTTAGGCTAGCAATCAGAGCTTCATACTCAGCTTCATTATTTGAACACTCAAAAGCCAACTTGTAAGAGCATACCCGCACGTTACTAGGGACTTTGTTTGGGGCGGAGAAAAGACTGCATACCCAAATTCCAATTCCAACGCCATCATTTCCCACTACTCCATCGAAATCCATGGTCCACAAACCTTCTTCCTCCTCTTGCAAGTGTTGGAAATCTGTTTGTTGTGCCTTGTCTGCTTGTTGTCCATTATTTTTAGCTAATTGCCCAACGGTGTTTTGTTGTTCTTGTTCTTCTTTCTTCAAAACTTCTCTAAATTTTTTTGTTATTTCCGGAATATCCTCTACTTCTACTAACTGAATATCTATATCATTTAAACTATCTTAATACAAAACAAAAGATTCTAAATCTATATGTACATAGTTAATTGGATGATTTATTGGTTTCTCCTTGCTTGTGATCATGTACTTCATTTTTTGTTCCCGATACAATTTCCTCATTTGTCCAAACACTGGAATCGTTGCATAGGAGAAATTTAGCTGTAGTGTCCCTTTCAGTTTTGCTACCCAAGACCTGGAAAGAAGCATGTCAAACCTTAGAGGAATGTCTGCTACCACAACATCCATCAAAACATTCTTCATTGGGAGCTGATCTAAACACACAACCAAGTCTTTGATGAGACCTATACATCTTACTCTGCTGGAATCAAACGAATAGAGATCATGATATTGCCGGGTGATCTCTAGACCTAGCTTATCCATGATTGCCTTGGGCATGAGATTGTGAGAAGCTCCGGAATTGAACATGGCGTTATGTAACACAAAATCATGCAACCTTAAACTGATGTAAAAAGGTGGCACATCACTATCAGGAGACTCACCATTTGATGTTGGCCCAAAAATCATTTCAGGTTGATCATCTTCGACATTCACCATGTCGGACATTGGGTCCAAATTCAACATTTTAGATACTTGTCCTTTATAACTGCCGCTCTTCATTATTTCAGTCAAGGGGATGGATATCTTCAATTTAGAAATCTCATTCTCTAAATTGAAAGCAGGAACCTTTTCTACCTCTTTGACTGGGATTTCTTTCCTTTCCTTTTCTTTCGATGAAACTTGCTGATGTGATTGTTCTGCTGATGGTGATTTGCTGCTCTCTGAATCAAAAGCCTCCTTTCCTTTCCTTTGTGTAACTGCTGAATCATTCTTTGATGCTTCAACATCCTTCCTTTTCTGAATGGGTCTGACCGGCACATCTCTGTTTCTAAGTGAGTATCGTTGTTGTTGGGTAGACAAAGCATTCATATAGCCTCTTTGGTATTCATCTGATTCTTCCTCCATGATAGTGTCGCTTGCTAGAATGAAATCCACGTCTTTGTGTGCAACTGAACTCTCTGCATACTCCTCCTCCTTAGTGAGATAAATAGGCAAATCATCAGGAGTAAAGAGGTGATTTTCTTAACCTATTACATTCCCGTCCTCATTTGATTCCGGTCCATGCACAAAATTTTGCTGCAAAGGTGTCTGTACTGGTTGTTGTGCAATCTGCTCTTGGGCTCGCTAATCTCTCTGTCTTATTCTATACTGTGGTTGTTGCTGCCCACGAAAGTTAGGATTTCTAACTTGTGGATCCGGTTTGTCAAGTTTCACTCTTTCAAGCATCTACTCTACTTTCTGAAGTAGCTGATCTACCGAGGAAGATTCTTCCTTTGCAGTGACCTTCTTCTCTGCTTTTGCTCTAGCTCTCTTGGTCAGCAGATTTTCTTCAACGCTGACCGCTATCTTTTGCATGTCTTCCATTGTGGCTGGTTCTCTTTCTCTCAATTGATAAGCCATGTCAGCATCAAAACCATCCGGGAACTTCAACATGGTTAGGCCCACAGGTGGCCTTAGATTATCTGGAATTTCATTATAAACTGTATTGAATCTAATGCAATAATCTTGGACCGACTCACCAGCGTTTCTTTTGATTTGCTCATATTCAGCCAGAATTTGAAAAGGATTCTTTTTCACTTCCCATCGGTTTAAAAATTGTCTTTGTAGGTTAGCCAAGGTAGCGATACGAGCAAATGACAAACCTCTGAACCATTTCCTCACTTCACCTGCAAATGTCTATACAAAAAGTCTCATTGCCACATTCTCCGCATCGATCTCATGAAGTTCATAGAAGTCTGCCATTCTATCCACATGTTGCTGAGCAGTAATGCCATTAGGAGTGCCATCAAAAAATGGGATTTTTCTTTGGTAATCTGCAGGCATATCATCTAAAACTTGAGGCAAGACAAGAGGTGCAAAACAGGCAGCATCACTCTTGGTGGATTTGTCCTCGGAGGTGTTGGAGGAGTGTGCACAGTTTGTAAGGGGCTATCAATTGGAGTTTGAAGCTGAGCAACTATGTAGTTATCAATCGATCGGTTAGCCCTTTCCGTCTCCAAGTCTAAAAGAAACTGTGGATTTTGAATAGTAGAGTCAACCGCTCTTTCGGACTTGGTTTTGAACAATGATAATTCAAATTGCTCATCAAACTCTATCTCTTCAATATACTCAAAGATTTCCGGGCATGAATGGGATTTGATCACGGGCGATATAGAGATTTCTTGACGATGAATTCTTGAAATCAAATTGGGATTTTCATAGATGTGTTGAGGGTCGAGATCTGGATTAGCTCTGGTGTATCTTCTAGAAGCCATCGTGCTATTGAGAAAAATCAAAGGACACAACCAACTTTACTCAGCCTATCAAATCCTAAATGTATCATCCGAAAGTTTAGAATTATTAAGAAACAAGGGGATTGATTTCGTTCCCCAGTGGAGTCGCCACTATGTTAGCACCTAAATCTGCCTTAGGCTGAAGGAAGGCAAAATTCAGGGTAACCACAAACCAAGCTCAGTCTGGTAGCTAGCCCTACCAAAACAGGAGAGGGCTCTCTCTGAGTCACACTCAGTGAATAAATAAATGAAAAGGCCTGAGATGACTTACAATGGACTATTTATCTTAGGCTAGTAAGTGAATATGGATACAAGAAGTGATTTTTATGAATGACTGCGTTTCTGGGATGGTATGGGACCAATGGACCTCAATGAAACAGAGAATTTAATACAAAGGCACATATTACTCTATGAGGCAAGATAGGAGGAAAGCCTAGCAATTTAGTTTAAGATAATGCGGAATGGAGAAATTGATTAAGAGGGTGAAAAGGGCATGGACAACATGAATCCTTTTCAACAGAAGTATGAACACTGAACATGAAATTTTCCCACAGGCAGAGCAATAAAATTGAATTCTACCTTATCCAACTTAGAAAATTTCACTAGAAATGAATATGAAATAAACTATGAAACATAACAAGATACATATGAAACATAAGAGACACATTTGCTACACTCGCAACCACATAAATCTCATGAAACAGAGCCGCTGCCTTTCATTAATCCTTTGTCAATATATACAATGAAGAAATATAGTTTCTTTCCCACAGTCTCCTAGAAGCTACAAGCCAACCCTTTGAAAATGGTTTGCATACAATATATAGAATGTGCCATGAAGAGATAGAACGCCCAAGGGTTGGGGAGTTACTCGAATCATTACAAAATGAAGGTGGAGAGCCAAACATCAGCTACAGGTGCAGTGCCACAAACATGACAAATGGCTAGGGTGACCCTTTGCCTTCCTTTTCCACTTGGATAGATGTCCATCTGGAGTGAAAATACTTTAAATGCCACCTTTGGTGTTGAAAAAGTGAATTGTAGATGAGAGGGCCCACTTATGAAAAGTTGCGAAGCGAAATTTCGTGAAATAGAGACAATTTGGGCCTTTTTTCCTATATGTGTCGCACCATTATCTGTATGCGTCGCACCACTTTGAGGCCAATTTTGAGGCACTTGAAGGAGTCCAAAATGTGCCCACGTGTGCTTGTTGGAAAGCCTGTCCTATCTACTTTCCAACCTAAGTGAAATTTTTGAATGTGGAGCTCATTTGCCCCTCCAAATATTCATTCTCCCAAGACTGCTTCCTGTATGTCAAAATAGGGGCAGTGAGGCCATTGTTTGGGTGTTTTTGACCTCCTGGAGACTCAAATAATGCCCAAATTTCTTGCCCGAGTGCCAGTAGTCGTGATTTTGCATGCTGAATCCAAAAATGAAAACCATTTCTCATTTGGAGCTCCCAATCCTACGCGTCGCGCCAATGGCGTGGCGCGTATAGAGAAAAAACCTGTGTTTGTGCCAAAAAATTTCCATATGACCAAAATTGTCCCAAATTTCTTGAAATTTGGGCTGGATGTTCTCTAAGAGGCACTATGTTGGGCCACAAAAGCTTTAGCCAAGATTCGAAGCTGATTTTTCTCCTTTGCCTCTTTTGTTTCTCTACTCAATTTGGCCTTCAAGCTCCTTTTCCGGGCCTTTGCGCTCATGTTCCGTGCCCTGTAATGAAAAGCCATCTTCCTCAGTATGGTTTTGTCTCTGTTAGCCTTCTCCAGCAGTCTCTTTAGGTGTATATTGACCCAGTCTAACCAGGACTCATGATCGTTTTTGATCTCTTGCTCCAAGGTAGTGAGCTCGATCCTCCTTTGCTGGGCAGCTTGTCGATTCTCACAGATGCTTTGCAGCTCCATGATTGCTTGCTAGTCCTCAAGCTGCTTGTTCCTCTACTCCAGATACTTGATGATCCATCTGGCCCTCTCCACATTGAGTATCAAGTCTTGGATCTCTGTGTCCTACTCCTGAATGGTCATCTTAAGTCGGGCATTCTCCGCCTCTGCCTCATCATCCTCAATGAGGATGACATCGGTCTCCTATACACCTGATGGCCCCTCATCATGAATGGGCTTCTTGCCCTTGTCTAGTACCTGTGTCGTTGATGCTGGAAGCGAGGCCCCTTCCACCCTGGGTGGAGATAACACTTGCTTTGCTGCTGCAAATAAGTGCCTACTGCCTCTCTGATATGTAACAAAAACTGGCATGGTAGTGGTCTCATGGTGCTCATGCTGATGAGAAGGACCACTCATCTCCTACTCTGGCTCTGATAGTACCTGTGATGTGCTGAAGAAGCCACGGGAGATGAAGTCCTCCCAAGGAATGCCCTGCAATCCCAACTGATGATCTACCAAAATCCGAATAAGAGCAAAGTGGTACACATTGTTAAGCTACTGCTGAGGGGTCTTATGCAGCATGAAGGTGTTCATCCTCTCTATGTTCCTGTATATGAAAAACGGGAGGTTCATCATCCTCACCCTGGTAAAGTGCCTAAGCAACCGAATGTGATAGGCATATAGTCGAGAGAACCTCCCCTCACAGCTGAAGTATTTCATGATCAATCTCATGAGTGGAGCATACTCATCTTTCAAGTATCTGAAGGGAAAGACTCTTGTGATTTTACTCAAGAATTTGGCCTTGATGTAAGGCTCATAGTGTTGCCTATCACCTTCTTCTTCTTATGCCACTATTCTCCAACATTTGGTATACTTGTTGCCACTGATATAGTTTTAGGTGTCAATGTGAAAGTGACCCTGGCCAAGATAGATTGACCTCCATGTAGATGAAGCACAAATAGACAGGCCAACTCATGATGAACTCTAACATTTTCCACCCTTTGACAAAATTCAAAACATGCTAGGTGTTGGAAACATGACATGGCAAGAGGGCATGCTTGTAATTCAGTGAGGGTAGTGGGCTTATCCCTGACATGTTTTCCACTCTTGTGATGCCTCCTAGGAGCCTGCTCTTCTGAGGATGAGTCACTTTGTGCCTCCATCTCATACTCTGACGAATGCTATGATGTCATGACTAGAGTGTGAACTGTGATTAGGCTTCCCTTTGATGATGGTGTGAGGTTGGGTGCCTTTGTGATATCTGTCACCAAGGGGAACAATGAAACAGGGATATTAGGAAGGGAGTAATGTAATGGGAATAGGGGTTATAGGGAGAAATTTGTTTAGGGATATGGGAGGATTTTGGGTATTTTGATAGGGTAGGGTTTGGTAGTAGTTTAGGGCAGGGGTTTTAGGAAAAATGAGGAAGGGAGGATGGGAAAAATGGTAGGTGAGGGGAAAATGATGGGTGGAATGGAACCTTGGAACTAACAACACGCTTTAGCAACCCTAGCCATCATGGTTCTTGGTGATTTCTTATGGTTGATTTTATGCATTTGGTTGCATTCAAACATCGCTATAAACCATCATATCATTGATAAAACGTGATGAACAAGTGATGTTATAAGGCCTACCTTTCAATTTGATGGGCTTCACCAAAACTTTGAAGTGATTGGGCACTTGTTTCGGCCCTTGGTCTGTGTGCGCCACACACGAAGCCTAGTGCGCCATGCCCTGGGTATGTGCCATGCCTGTGGAAAATTTCAACTGCGAGTAGGCTCTGTGTGTGTTGCACCCTCTGTGTGCGCCGTGCCCCTGAGTATGTGCCCCCCGCTCTCTAAAACTGCCTTCAACTCACTCAAACACTCACGATTGCACACTCACACCTTTTGCAACGTTTCTCCAAGTCTTGGATTAGCACAATGCCTTTGGTTTTGATGAAAACTTGTATATATAACCTTGGAATAGATGGGTTAAATTTTTGCTTCCTTGAAAACCCATTTTTCTAATGTTGTGTTTTGACACTTTTTCACTGACTTTAAAACACACTGATTTTCACTTTCCCTTTGAAATTTTAGCTCAAATGATGAAATTTTCGACACTCTTTGAAGGGATTGCACGACAGGACATTTGGCCACGGAAACCATGACTACATCTGAAGAAATCAATTGACGACTTTTTGAAAATTTTGTCATAAATGACACTGTTTGACTTTTCTTCAAAACAGAGTTTTGAAGAAGAGTCGAATTCTATCCACATGACGATGAAGCTCTCGGAATCATAACTATGTAAGGGCCTCACTCTGGCATGCATGGCTTTACTGGACATGTTCAAAGACCAAATTGATGAATCCCTAGACCTAGACATCAAAAATGACTTTTTTCCTTTAAAGGACCAGACCTTGACTGTAATGGGCTTTGATGACTATTCACAAAAGACCTAAGCCAACAGGAGCCAGACACGAGGGGGAATGACTAGCATGACCTACTCCGTCAGATTATGGCATGCCCCTAGCGGAATGCAGCTGGGTGAATGGAGCGGGACACCTAAACATGAAATGCATAAAGAGTTTTGATCTCTGACGGAGGACCAACCAGACCAACTCTAACAACTTCCACATAATCCCCAATCATCTCTCCCACTATCATAGTTCCTTTGAGATGCCTTCTTCTTTTGAGGTTCTTTCTTCTTTCCCATTGTTTCTACAGATCTCCTTCAAGTGGTCAAGCTTCTGCCATAGGACCTTCTCTGATACCAGTTGTTGGAAATAATATTGAGAGGAGGGGTGATTCAATATTTCAAGATCAATAATGTTTCATTTCATAATCAGATTTATATAGGCTACTTTAGTGAAGGGAACTTGCGTGTGCACGCAACTGTTATTAAGGCAACCAGTGTATATCTAGTGAACTTATGATTCAGTTAATTCATCATATGTTGATCTTCAATCTGTGCATTAGTACTTTATTAAACATTAAATAGTAACCATGTGCAGTTAATACCTGAATGAACCATCACACATAAGAAACAAACATGAACACCAAGATTTAATTTGGAAAACCAATGTAGGTGAAAACCACCTATTGTTGTCATCTCTGTCTTCTTTTAATAATAAGAAAATATGCTTACAATTTTGTACTGGTGCAGACTCATACCAATACACAAGATTATACCTATAGAAGGTTTCAACCTTCTCTCATTCTCCAGCTTCTACTGGAAGGGAGCTACAACCCCCTAGCTCTTGTACTAGCCAATATGTTTACTAGTACATAGGCACTAGCCTATAGAAGGCTATGACCTTCTTTCTTCCTCCAGAGACCACATTTCATAAATTTTCATAATGGATGCTCCTGGTACACAATAATACACATGAAGGCCTCGTTTCATCCAATTTTCATAGTGGACCCATCAACAACATTGGAGCTTAGAATTAATCACAATTGCAATACAACCATCAAATACATCTGCATCAACCAATCACTGAAACTTAATCATCACCCTCTGAATCAACCAAACTCAATCAATCACTGACAACCTCTGATCCTCTGACACAACTGAATCAACCATTCATTCATACTTAATCAACTTCAACAAATCAATTGGAACAGATAGATCATTGTAACCAGTACACAGATCTGAACCTAGAACACTACATCATCATTCAGAACTAGTGATAACCTCAAAAACATGCATCAGAGTGTATACGAAACTTGGAAGAACCGAACCAACGTGTATATGCAACTTCCCCAAAGCAAACGAGCATATAGATCTTCAAATACATACTTATAACTTCGTTGCACTTCCCGACTTCACATATACCCAGATCATTAGATATAAAGGATAAAACATGTGTTAGCAATCAGATCTAGCCCATCATATCACATAATGATAAGTCATTATGATCTTGATCCATCATTAGATCTCATCCATCATCACTGAATAAAATCACAATCAATCAATCTCAACATTCAGAACATTGTCACCAGAATGCAATCACCAGAACATAAAGAAAAACCCAGAACTCTACATCAACAACCAGAACCAACTATAACTTCAAACATCATAGCTCATAAGTATATGCTACTATGTGTCGAACCAGCTTATATACACGCTTTTACCAAAGTGAAACAGCGTACATATCTACAAATACTAACTTAAAACTTCACAGAAATTCCAGACTTCAGTCATACCCAGATCATATCATTTACAAAATAAAACATGTGTCAGTATTCAGATCTAGACTATCCATGATCAAACCACATAATGATAATACATTTAAGGCTTTATGATTCTGATCCATCAACCATCATCAACCACATAAGTGCATCCTTAGATCAGATCAAGCAAAGGATCAGAAGCTCATAACCTATATATATGATCTAACACTTCAGAAGATATTCAATACTTGCACTCCATGGCCTAATGATCTCGTCCTCCTTATAGAGTTTTAGGCCTTTCTCAATACCTTGGACCAAAACCACTTAGGACCAAATACCTAAGGTCAATACCTCGGACCAAATACCTTGGATCAATACCTTGGACTAAATACCTCATACCAAAACCTTCATTTTCCAACATGTACGTGCCTTCCCTCCTATGAAAGTGCATGTATATGTATTCGTTCCTTTTTTTTTCTTAATATGCGTGTATATGATCTTTTTCTACAATGAACCCATGTATACAACTTAACATACTTGAAAATTTCCTTTTTATTCAACTTCTTGATTCTAATCTGTAGTCCTTTGTTCCTTCATCCTATTCTTTTGTATCATTACTTTGTTCCCTCTGAATAGACCTATTATAATGTGATTTGCCTTTGTACATTACTTTTGAACTGATTCCTTTGAACTGCCCTGCATTTTGTCATATCTGTAAACAAAACTATCATGCATTGTGTCACATCTAATATCTCTCCTATAGATTCATCTAGATACATAGATTCATCTAGTTACCATATACAAGTGAGTTATTCTACTATAAGTGGGTTGCCAACAAGTACAACATATGCATCATAATGCTTACGTATATGTTATCATGGTTATACTATATATGTATCACGCTGATTTGCTGATCTTGCATACAAGGTATCATCCCTAAATTATGCTAAGGTGTGTTGATTTATCATGGTTTGGTTTAGCTTACATAGTATGCCTTGCAAGAAAGAGATCAAATGGCTAGCAAGGTGGTAGACTACATAGAATCTCCCTATGCATCAAATAAGCAGCATGGTGTGGGGCTCTCTTGTTACTTGGTAGACACATTGAGAATCCTCAAGGAATAAATAAGGAGTTGTAAAGTGGAAAATGAAAAAATCATGTAGGCACAAGAGAAACAAGTAGAGGTGAATGATATACTACTTAAGAGTTTGTCAGATTTGCAGTGACATGGACCAATTCAAGTCAGCCATGGACATGAGAACATAAATAATGGGGCATATGGAACAAGTCTCCTAGTAGTTACAGGATGGATAGATCTTACATGATCATAGATGGAAGGATGTTGGACACTGTGGATAGGAGAGGTGATAGACATATGTATTACTCTAGTTCTTGTTCTGACAGGTATCATGATCGTCATCATTATCATCCTTATAGGAGGAGTAATAGAGGATAATTGCATATGAGTTTAAGAAAGAAAATCCACCTACCTTTGATGGAGAAATGAAGAAATCACAAGATGCAGAGGCATGGTTTCTTGGTATGAATAAATTCTTCCAATTGCATGATTATATGAAAGAAAATATAGCCACTTTTAGTCTCAAAGGTAAAGCGAATATTTGGTGGGAAGACGTGAAAAATGTAAAAGGTATACATGAGGAATATTTGACTTGGCATAAGTTTCAAAGGATATTCAAGAAGAAGTACTTGTATGAGAGGTACTATGATGATAGGGCTAAGGAGTTTTATGAGTTGTGGATGGGTTCTATGACCATTGAGGAGTATACTAGCATATTTTTGGACTTGTTGAGATATGTGCCTTACCTCAACAAGGAGAAGGCCAAGGTTCAAAGATTCATAAATGAACTTCCAATTTCATATAGAGACTAGATTGAGTTCGATGAGCCTAGATTGTTGGAGGAGTCCATCCCAAATTTGAAGCATTGTTATGAGAAGTTGAAGCGCAAAGTTGATCCTAAACAAGACTTGAAGAGAAATGACAAAGTTAAAGGAAAATGGCCACCAAAGAGAGGAATACCTCAAGATTCAAGTGAGAAATAAAATGCAGTTCCTTAGAAGAGATTCAATACAACTGAGAAGGGACATGAAGAGTAGCAGGCTAGAGGCGGTGGTAGGAAACCATTGTAGTGTTGGATATGTGGTAAGGATCATCGTAAGAGAGACTGTCGTAAGTATAAGAGTGGTGGTAGACCCTAGATTTATAGTACTCAAGAGGAACATACAGTGATGATGTTGGTCAAAACATTCCTCGGATCTATGCAGCTATGGAAAATAGGAAGGTGGATCATTAGGCATCAATCATTGAGATGGATGGTAAGCTTTGTGATCAAGTTGTTTCTATTTTGATTGATCTTGGATCTAACTATATTTATATTAATCCTGGCCTGGTGGATAAGTTTTGTTTGATAAAAGAAATGCATGCAAAATCTTGGTTGGTACAACTGGCTACAGGTACAAAGAAGTGAATTCACCATTGGATAAGAGCTTGTGTGTTTGAGTTAAATGGTATGCCTACAGTAGCACATTTGAATGTATTGACATTAGGATCATATAGCATGCTTTTAGGTATGGATTAGCTATACCTTTATAGAACCAAAGTGGATTTCTTCGACAAGGCCATTGAGTGTGTGGATGGTAGTAGGGAAAAGAGGACCTTGTAGGGAAAGGAGAACACTACATCAGTGAGGATGGTTACTGCTATGCAGGCTAAGCATAGTTACAGAAAAGGTCATGTGATGTTTGCAGTACACATTTCTAGTGACAAGGGTAAGGAGGTTGAGGATGCAGGTGTGTTAAGAAGGTACCCAGTTTTGTAGCAGTTTCAAGATGTATATCTTGAGGATATTACAGATTTTCCACCTCACAAGGAGGTAGACTTTTCTATTGAGTTGGTGCTAGGAGAAGCTACAGCATAAAAATCACCTTATAGGATGAACACACAAGATTTGGTAGAGTTGAAGATGAAGTTGAAGGAAATGTTGGACAAAGGATACATCAGACCTAGTGTATTTCATTGGGGTGCACCAGTGTTGTTCGTAAAGAAGAAAGATGGTACTCTTAGATTGTGCATTGACTATAGGGAGCTAAATAAGGTAATGATAAAGAACAGGTACCCTTTGACAAGGATTGAAGATTTGTTTTTTCAACTAAAGGGAGAAGCAGTCTTCTCTAGTATCGACTTGAGATCGAGATACCATCAGGTACCCATCAAGGAAGAGGATATATTCAAGACTGTGTTCAGGACTAGGTATGGGAATTATGATTTTATTGTTGTTCCATTTGGTTTGACTAATGCTCTAGATACATTCATGTGTTTGATGAATAACGTGTTGCGTCCATATTTGGGTAAGTTTGTTATTGTGTTAATTGATGACATACTGGTATATTCTAAAAACGAGGAAGAGCACATTTAACATTTAGCAACAATGTTGAAATTGCTAAGAGAACATCATTTATATGCTAAACTTGGCAAGTGTAGCTTCTTTCAGACTAAGGTACATTACTTTAGGCATGTTGTATCCAAGGATGGCATAGCAATGGATCCAAAAAAGATAAGGGCCATCATGCAGTGGGAAACTCCTAAGAATGTGGGTGAGGTGAGATCCTCTATGGGGTTGGCAGGTTACTATCGGAGGTTACCAAAGAATGTGAGTCTAGTTTTGAGCAGCTTAAGCAGTTGTTGACACATGCACTAGTGCTAAAGATTGTGGATCTAGACAAGGAGTTTGTAGTGTGTACATATGCTTGCAAGAGCGGACTTGTTGGATTTCTCATACAAGAAGGACATATAGTGTGTTATGAATCACAAAAATTGAATGAGCATGAGAAAACTATCCAATGCATTATCATTAGCTAGCGACAATTATACATGCATTGAAAATGTGGAGACATTAACTTATGGGCAAGAGATTTACATTGATGATAAATCACAATGGGTTGAGTTATTTGTTTGATTAGCCAAATCTAAATGTCAAGCAAGTTAGATGGTTGGCTACCCTTAGTGATTTCAACTTCAAGATCAGATACATCAAAGGGAAGGAAAAACAGGTTGCAGATACTCTTAGCAGGACAGCATAGGTAAATCAAATAGCAGCTATGATCTCTTATGGGACAAAATTACAGGATAAGATTTTACAGGCAGGACAACGGGATGACAAATACATTGAGATCATGCATAGGTACAGGTGCAAGTGACCAGGATGCAGACTATCGTCTCACGGTAGATGGGTTGGTGAGATTTAGAGACAGGATCTATGTGTCAAATTACAATGAGCTCAAGTAGCTTATCTTGAGGGAGTTTCATGCAAATCCATACTCGGGTCATCTAGGATACCAGAAGACATTGACAACAGTAAATAATTTTTACTACTGGCCAAATATGAAGAAGAAATTGGCAAATTTCATGGATTGATGTTTAGATTGTCAGCAGGTAAAGGCAAAATGTAAACATTCAGGTGGTTTACTATAACCTATAGTAATTCCGGAATGTAAATTGGAGGTCATTTCCATGGATTTTATCATAGGTCTTCCGAGGTCAATAAGGCAACATGATTCTATTATGGTCATGGTCGACAAGTTGATCAAGGTAGCTCTCTTCATTCCAATGAAAACTACATATTCAACCAGTGAGGTAGCACACATGTTCATCAGAGAGATAGTTAGAATACATGGTGTTCCAAAGAAGATTGTGTCAAACATGGATGCAAAGTTCACTTCCAAGTTTTGGAAGGAGCTATTTGCAGGCTTGGGTATAGAGTTGGCCTTTAGTACATCTTCTCATCCACAGACAAATGGACAAATAGAGAGGGTCAACATGATCTTGGAGGATATGTTGAGGATGTACGTGTTGTAACAGTAGAGGAAATAGGAGGAGTATATTCCATTGGTTGAGTACGCTTACAACAATGGTTATCAAGAATCATTGAGGATGAGTCCTTTTGATGCATTGTATGGAAGGAGTTGTAACACTCCCATCAGCTGGAGTGATCCAATGAATAGGGTACTTATTGGACTGGATATGTTGGCGGACATGGAGTAGGAAATGCAAGTTATAAATAAGAATCTAAAGGAAGCACAGGATAGACAAAAAATTTATGTATATCAGCATAGGGTGTTCAAATATTTTCAGGTTGGGGAGCATGTGTATTTGCGCATCAAGCCAAAGAGAATCTCTTTGAGGATTGGTTCATGTGCCAAGTTGGAACCACGGTATTGCGAGCCTTTTCAGATCCTTAAGAGGATTGGACTAGTGGAATATCGACTTGCACTGCCTCCAACAGTGAAATTCCATGATGGTTTCCATATTTCATTGCTTAAGAAGTATATAAAGGATGTTGATCATCTTATTGATTGGTCTGTATTGTAGGTGGAGCAAGAAGGAGAGTTCCACCTGGAGCCATAGTGCATACTGCAGCAGAATCATCTCAGGCTCAAGAACAGGCCCATAGAGAAATTTAAAGTGCAGTGGAAGCACTTTGGGCCTGAAGAAGCTACATGGGAGATGGTGGGTTGGATGCTGGCCCTATATCCTTCATTATTTATCGGTTCAAGGAAGAAATTTAAGTTTGATGTTGGTTTATGTTGGCATATGTTTTGATGATATTTTGATAGATGTATATGTATATGGATGTAAATACCACCATGAGCTAAGTTATAAAGCTCCAATAAGTAGTATGGTTGTTATATTGTTATATTGTAATGATGTTTTGCTTCTAAGTAGGTTTTTCATTGTAAATACTACAACAAGCTAAGTTATAAAGCTCCATGGGAAATATATTTTGTTTTCAGCAGCGTTGTTGAGGTCTTGGTGTGGTTTAACATTGAGGATGGTGTTCCCCAAGGGTGAGGGTTTTGTAACAACCCTAGTGAAAACTCCATGTAATAAAAGTTTAAAAAATAATAATAAGACCATGGGTAAGGGACATTTATTCCAAGTTTAATTATTGGGCAACGATATCCTAGTGCACATCACTAGATGTGTGTTTTGGCTAAGGAAAATTGGGAAAGGCTAAGGCAAAGGCATTGAAAGGAAAAAGGGCATTTTTGGCACATTTATTTATGAAAATAAAGGAAATTAAGAGAAAAGTAAGGTGAAAGGTCACAGGTTACATGTGAGGAGAAAATTGAAGAAAATAGAGACCTCATCCATAAAAAGGCTTCTAAATATTAGTTGGTAGCCTTTAGTCGGTTCAAGTTTGGAGCTCTCTCATCATTCTCTGTCTCTCTCATACTATTGGTCACCTAGAATTTTCTTGGAGAACTCAAGCTTTGCATGAAGGAAGGGAAAGAAAGAAAAGGGAAAGGAAGGAAAGAAAATATCAAGGAAGGAAAAGAAGGATCAAGCAGCTTCAACAGGAATACTTTCAAGTAACCTTTTTCATGTGTGTTTTCCTAGCTGGTTTGGACATGCATGGATTTGCATGTGTGATTTCTTAGCTGGCTTGGACATGCATGACTTTGCATGTTGGTGTATGGTTCTCTTGTTATCAATGGCATGGATTTGTCAGGTTATGATAGTGGTTTTGAATTTATCCTTTCCTTTTCCAGATGCCATGGTGTTGGGATGTTTATTTCGGTTTTTGAGCTTTGGTTTGCTGGATGGATTTCAGAATCCGGGGTGGAGGTGGTCTCAAGTTCCATTCCCAAAGGCCTAGGAATACCTTGACCACTTTTGGTAAGATACATGGTAAAGCCTAAGGAAGAAGTCGTGGATTAGGGCCTATTAATCTAGGTTTGGATTGTGGTAAATCCTAAGAGACTGGTCTTGGTTTAGGGACTAGTGACCCGGTTTGGATTGCGGTAAATATTGAGAGACAAGGAGATGGAAAATTCCTCAAGGATAGTGATGGATTACAGATGGCATTCCAATTTCAGTTTAGTGGTGATCAAAGTATCGGTTTTAGTGTGATCAAAGTATGGTGAGGGTGGAGGTGGTTTAACCTTTGGATTCCCTTTGTTGTTCTTGTATTGGTTGTTCTATGTGATCCCACATTCATGCTTCGAATATGGCACAGGGGTAACTAAATGAAAGAGAGATTTGGTTCAGACATTTCTATGGTCAAGTGGTACGTGGAAGTCCTGAGCCTAGTAATATTTTCCTGTGATTAATAAAAGCTAAGTTCTCTTACTTTTTCCATTGTTTACATGTGGATTTAATGGCTTTCATATCTCTGATATTTACATGGTTTTATGATGGTTATAAGCATGGTTAAATGATTGGTTCATATCATGGTTATTTCATGTATTTACTTGTAACTATTGAATGGATGGATACAAGACCTAATTGATGATATAATGGTTCAATGGAGAAGGTGGTGATCCTCCTGGTTATGTTTCACAAGTCCTTTTAGACATTTATGCTTTGTCTTATATTCTAGACCTATAAGTTGCATTGATGCAAAGTTATTGAAAGAATGTCATTTCTAGTTGGGGATACTCAGGCTTATTCCTAAGGTTGATTTTTTATTTGTTTATATTTTCATCATGCCTTGGATTGATTCTATAGGTTGTAACAACTTTTTGGTAGAGGTCAGGATTTAGGGCTAGAAAAATGGCTCAAATCTTGAGATTGTTGGCACATGTCTATTGAAAAGAGTCCAAGGATGCTGCAACATAGACCTGTGAGAGTGACTTTGCTTCTAGTCACTGTCTTTCCTATAGCATGAGAGTGACTTACAGCATGAGAGTGACTTTGAGTTAAAAGGCTTAAAATATTAATGGGACCTAGGGGCAGGATGTCTCAGTGATCGACATGTCTCCTGAGGGTGTTGTTGCTGATGTGTATGGGTTTGTTTGATGTGTTCAATCGATTCCATTTCCTTAAGTTTACCAAGGAAATTGAATCCCTTACAGTGACCTCTCTCATCACATGTTTACCATGGTTGGTTGGTTTCTTGGGTCAACTTGGGAGGAGGAAGTGTTACAGTACTTGTCTAGTGACAACCTCTAAATCACCAATTACCTTAAGTACCCCTACCTTGAGGTCTATGGCTTTCATTAATCATGAGATTAGTGCTTCATATTTAGCAGTATTCTTTATGCACTCGAACTCCAAGTAGCATGACAAAATATAACTTTTATCCTAAGGATCAGTAAGAATACATCCAGCTCTGGACTCGTCTTGAGTCTTACAACCATCAAAGTATAAGGTCCATATATTAGTAGTTGTTTTTCTTATTCCTACACTATTAGTATGTACATCTATATTACAAATTTCATTTGCACCATTTTGACTACAAGGAAGGAGCTCTAACTATGTATCTAATGGTACGGGTGATGGTTGCACTTGATAACACCTATTATCAACTTCTAAAAAACAATTTTCGAAAATGATGTATGCAAAGCCAATTGGCTCATTATGTGCCTCCAGTGGTGGCATGGATACTTCATGTAAGGCTCACATTCAACTCAAATATGATTATTTCTGCCTTTATAAGGAAGCCATAAATGTGTCCAGTCTATTAAGAAATACCCTTGTAGTTTGTTGGAACAATCTCTGGTTAGAAGAAAACCATAGGCTTCTAGTATTTTCACAATAAAAATGTTAATGCATTGGTGAACTCTTTGATCTGAGGAAAAATGGATAATAACATTATGGAGTTCACCAATTTCCTGGGCCAATGATTTTTCTAATTGTATGACTCATGCATCGGTTTTTTCCCAATTAGGATTAATTTTCTTAGCAATAGATAATGGAATTATATTTTCATATGCACCCAAATCAATGAGACAATTATGAACATTATAATTAAATATTTAAAACATTAAAAGGAATGGGGGGCAAAGAGTGTTTGGATTCAAACGAACAACGTTGACTATAGATTCGAGAATGTCAAAAGACTTACTGCACAAAAATTAGGAAGTAGAAACTTCGTTAACTACCAGGGCTTGTGATAAGAGTGATTGGATGATTAGTTCACATTGTCCTATGATCTTTGAAAGCTCAAAGATTGATATATTCACATGAGATCTTTCATATCCTCAACAATATTATAATTAATACATTCAATCTTCACCAAGTTGTGATGAAGTATCTGGTGGTGTAATTTTATTAGAAGCTTCAAGAGTGATGGACTTATTCTTATAATTGGTGGAAGTGTTCTTAGAAGGGGGAGAACTTTCAGACTTATTCTACAAGTTTTGAGCAAAATTGGGAGGTGGTAAAATCCTTCTCAAAAACATTTTGTAAGCACTTGCTCAGAAATATGTCCTTTGCTCCTCAAACTATATTGGTCTTTTTTCTGCTGAGGAGGAGCTTCACTCATTAATGGTTCTTTAGTACATTGTTTATCAGTGCTATATCTAACATTGAATGCATTAACTAAATGTCCAACACATGAACTCTCCTTGGGCAAGATAGGTTCATTTTCTTCTTCACTTTGCTCGGACTGCTCATCTGCTAATAAAGTATCTAAAAGGTTAGTCATCATAGCATTCATATTATGGGCCCAAAGGGGACATGTTTTCTCTGTATGCTTCTCCTGGTGGAAAGTGCAATAGTAATCCATACCCCAACTCTCAACATTGAACACCAAATTAGAGATCTGAGCAGACTTATCTAATTGGTTATTGTTGTTCTTTTTATAGAAAGGCAACTTTAAAGACTTATTGTTGGTAGATGCCTCACTTGAACTTCCCTTTAATTTTGATAATTCATTACTAGGTTACTTCAAAGACTTGGATAAGCTTTACATATCAAATGAATCCTTCTCTTTGGATTTAGTAGAAGAGGCTTGAGTTTTCTTACCAATTTCTTTGGATTCATTAGAATATTCATGATCTTCAATCTCTCCAACAAAACACTAGTCTTTCTCTATAATGATTTCTTCTACAAAGTTCAAAACTAATGTTTCCTTTACATCACTTTTAACGAACATGAAAATGTATGTAGGAAAGGCAAATTCATAATAATATTTTGTAATTAAATCATGTGGTTGAATATATATGGGGAACTTGTTCAATAAACGAGTGAATCTATGATTGAAATCCTTTACTTTTTCCTCATCCCCCATCTTAAGATTCCTAAGCTATTTTAGCAACATGGCGGGAGTCTTTTCATCAGAAAATTGATCCAAGAACAACTTATTTAACTCCATCCAACTGTGTATTGAATTATGTGGAGGACTACGATACCACACAAACACTCTACCTTCAAGAGTGTATGGAAACAATCTACAATAAACGTCATCAAATCATACCTAAAGCACTCGAAAATGCATGTAGAAGTCATCAATATGGTCTTCATCTTTCGTCTTCTTATCAAGATCAAACTTTGAAAGAATATTTTTTGTGTGTTTAGGCATATGATGAAGATTTCCTAGAAGAGAAAGTGGCCCTTGGGCCATCCAATCCAATTGTTCATCGCCCATGTATCCTTCCTCCTCATCTTCTCCTTTTGAATCCATAGAGTCTTCTCCCTTTCCATTCAAATCTTCGTTATAATCTACTTTTTATCCTTGTCTTAGTTGTTCCTCATCAAAAAATTGAAAATATTCCCCTTCACCATGTAAATCCTCCTCAATAGGTGGAAGTTCCCCTTGTTGATTTATTCTTTCAGAAAAATCAGCTAACTCTTCAAGGGTTGCAATAACCAAATCTTCAACTGAAGAAACTAATACACGCTATTGGTGGTTTCTTTCTTTATCGGCTTATTAGGTAGAATAGCAGCAATAGGAAGTAAACCAAGAGCTCTCGTGAACTAACGAGTAATAGGTTGGATTGTATGGAGTTGATCGTAAGTAACTTCAAAATCTTGCTCCAAACTTTGATGAGAGGACTCTCGTGTATCAATATCATGAATTGGTGTGGAAATTGGAATGTTCTACCTTGTATGGATGGTTTGTTTTTTTTATGAGGTTAACTATCAGCCATATTAAGGTTTCCCTCCTTCTAATGCGAGAATGTTGACGGTGTTGGATCCTGCCAACATATAGGGGGTCTCCCCAATATGAAGTCCCAAATAGACTGCATGCAGTTTGGCATAGGACTCATTTGGAAGTGTTTCCTGACTACCATTTACTTAAGTATTTTCCTTGGTTGTAGATATTAACATAAGAGAGAAATGTATGTGTATTCTTGAATAAGTGAGAAAGTATGCCTTGTGAAATGTTCAATTGTAATATGCATTAAGGTTCTTTCACTACAAGGGAACAAGAGTTAGCCTTTAAAAGAGAATTATTAGTACTAATATAATAAAGACATACACATCATAGCAAGAATTGTTAATCATCAAGATAAATAATTCACATAGATGCAATGATCATGAAAATAAATACAACACGTATTCAATGAGAAGAGAACCAAAGCCACTGAAATAGTTCAATTTCTTAAGTACATGTGAATACCAACATATATCGTAAACATCCAAATAATAGTCTCAAAATATTCACGATATACACAAGAAAATGTATTGGCTCAATAGAGCTTCAAATATTAGGAAAAATTTCCAAGATAAATTAATACAATGAACACCATTATCTCCAATAATGGAGCGTTAAGCCACTTATTGTTCTCCAAAATAACTATCTACCTCTCTAATGCTTGGTTGAAGAATCCAAGGTTAAATTACTCTCTTTGAGTAATGAGGCCTCTTTTATAACAAAAGGAATTACCTTTCATATCCCCATGGCTTCTGAACTTCCTCATGACTCTTAGACTTCTAATATGACCTTTGGACTTCTGTGAGACTTTTGGACTTCTAAGTGACTACTGGACTTCTACAATACTTTTGGACTTATCCACTTAGCTCTTCTGTCCATATATGACTCTTGGACTTCCACACATTTAAATTTACAATAATTGTCAAAATTACATCATGATTTCCTCATCATCATGTGACGACAATATGACAAGTCAACAACATTGATGACTTGGGTGACTTGTACATAAGGTTCTTTAATAAGTGACAATATTTCCACTATTCCTTCAATACTTGTAACAAATATTGCATTGTTGTTTCGATCTACCCTCCAAAGGGTCTTGCAATATATCAAAGTCTTCATGAGTCACTTTGATCATCAGGTTCCATTATTGTTTCAATTGCCCCAACATGGTGCCTTTGTCTCCAGGATGCTTCCTCGGGTGAAAATTCTCATCAAATCTCCTCACATATATTTTCCATGCTTCACTGAGCACTTGTTGATGTAGAGCACTCATGGAAAGAAAACATTATCCCAAAAATATCCTATTTTATCATGCTTCATGTAAAATTTTATGTCTTTGAATCAAAAGTGTGCTAAGGGGAGAGAGAGAACACTTATGGGTGTAGGGTGCACTTTCAAGAGGAAAGGAGGGGCTTCATTGGTCATTGATGATGTGTTTTTCACTCAAATGGAGGAAGAGGAGGCTTGATGGATGGTGCATGGCACGAAAACAAGGGACAAGCAACATTATTGTTCATTAAGGATGCATTATTCATTTGTAAGGGAAGCCAGGGCCACAAGGAGGGCACGGGACATAGGAACAAGGAGTAAGGGAGATCTCACTACCCACTGAGAGTGTGCAGTTTCCTCAACTGGGAGACAAAGGCTAAGGTTAGGCCCAGGGCCTAAGAACAAACAATAAGAAGGAGGATCTATTCATTGGGAGTGTGTTGCGCACTTGAGGAAGATATGTTACTTTTTTGTAGCATAGGATGTGTTCTAGCCTTGAAATTTTGTGCAGATGTTAGAATACAAGAGATCTCCAAAACCCATAAATTGTTTCTGGAAATTAGATTATTAACCATTTTTTAAATATTTCCTACGTCTATACTTAGGAAATATGGTTAATTAATCATAATTAATTAATTCAAGGCATGAATAATCTATAAAGTCACACGAATCGACTTCAAGATGATACTAGACATCGATTAAGATTTAATCTTGGCCATTAGAGTCCCAAGAGAGGATTATAAGAATAAGTCAATGGGAACTTGGATAATACACTTAGAGAGATTGATTTCACTAGTAGATCAATTTCCAAAGTAGCAGCAGTTAGTTGTCAGAGAGGGAGTCAAAGATATCGAAGCAGCGTGAGGGGTAAGGATAGCGATCCAGAGGAAATATTTTCTAGATCTAGAGAGGTAGGAGCAAGAGGGGTAAATTATCCCAAAGAGGAAGCGCTGAGGGACAATCGAATTGCTTCAACCATGTAGTTCAATTTAGAGGAAGGAAAAATCGTTCTCAGTTCCGTAGTCTGGGAAGAATTCCCAAAGGACTAGAGAGATGATTTCCTCATCATCCAAAGGTAAAAAAACTTCATCAGAGCCCAGTTTGTGGCAAGTTGTCCATCTAGCTATGCAAAGAAGTGCATAGGCTGAAGCAAAGCTCCAAGAGGTCGAGTTTTTCTAGACAAATTCTTGCCAGAGATTGCTTGTTGGAGAAGGGTAATTACATTCAGTATTTTCCCCATATTTTCTTGTTGTTTGGTTTTCCAGTTGGGCGTCCATAGATGTACTCATATTTCACTGTTGCTTAATAAATAAGAACCCTCACTACCACACCAGAATTCCCAAGTTGGGTTTTCCCAGGGACATTTGTCCAAAAATAACTGTGTTATTTTATGTGTGTGTTCTAGAATTTCTTCCAATGTTTATTCCATAGTTTTATTTGTGTAGGTTGTAGTGTGAGTTATTCATTATTTTTTGTAGGAAACAGTAAATAAATTAAGCAAAGTCTTTTGGTAGAAATCACATAAGAGAAATTTTTGGCCTTCTCAACACCTTAGTGACTATAGCTTTAAGAGTATCTGATGAGACCCATCTCAATGAAGAGAAAGCACATCTCCTAAGTGTTTTCTTTAATAATGGGTATAGTAGATACCAATGTACTAAGGCTTTCCTCAGAGCTAAAAGAGGTCCTAGTGTTAAGAAAGATACCAAGGAGCGTTTTTCTGGTGTTCATCTTCCTTTTATCCAAGGGACAACTGACAAGATTATGAGGATCCTAAGGAAACATAAGGTGGCTTCAACCTTTAGGCCTTTAAATACCATCTGGAGCTCCCTTAGATATGTAAAATACCCAGTGGACCCCAAGAATATGAAGGGTGTTTATGTTATCCCATGCTCTTGTGGGACTCCCTACATTGGTGAGATTGGTCACTTGATTAATCAAAGGATTCGTGAGCATGTTGTTGACATCAAGCATGGCAGGACTCGCTCCTCTACTTTGGCAGAGCATGAAGATAAATATAACCATCACATCTACAGTGAGGAGGCCCAAGTCGTTGCTAGGGTTGGTCATTTCCATCATCGTAAATTGAGGGAGGCCCTAGAAATTGAAAAAAGACCCAATAATTTGAATAGAGATGATGGTTGGCATATTAGTAGAAGTTGGGTCCCTGTCCTGTCCTCCTAGTTTTTTAGGCTTCTTTTTGGGATTTATTTTGTTTGTTTGTTTGTTGATCTATGTAGGTATTGGCATCCTTTTTATAGTATTTGTCGTTGATTTATTCTTCCTTAGAGTTTATTTTCTTGATCCTTCGTGTTATTTTATGTATTTTATCATCCTATTCGTACTTAACTCCTTGTAGTATTCTTTTATTTGTTTAATGGGCATGAGCTCCATATTTTATTGTTGACCCTGTTTTATTTATTGATTACTTTTCTTTGGATATATATATATATTCTATATATAATATCTATATAATATATATATATTATATATATATATATATATACTTATATATTTATATATATTTGTTATTTTTGATTTTATTTTTATTTATTTACTTTTACTTTAGTATATTTACTTTTTGATTGTCTATATTTTTGTTTTGTTTTTATATTTTTATCCCATTATTATTTTTAATTTAGTTTATTTTGTTTCCATTAATTATTTAACAAATGGATCTTGTCTACGATTTAGGATCATGACTCATTTATTTTTTACTCAACTTCTTTAAGTTTTCTGTATTTTTAATAAATTTAATTTAATATTATTGCTCAAGAAATTAGTTGTTTAATGTTAGCATCTATAATATTTATTTTTAATAAAGGTAAATAAACTAATATCACATTAAAATATTACTTTTTTCCAAAAACTAGTAAATATTTGGTTTAATCTAAATCTAAATTTAATTTCTTTTTTCCAAAGATAGCCATTAATATAGCCGTTACATATAAATATTTCTTTAATAAATAATAAACTCAATATCATTATTTATATAATTATTATTTTTCGAGAACTAGTAATATTTGGTTTTAATAAATTAATTTAAATATTACTTTTCAAAAACTAGCCATTTAGTATAGCCATTACTGAATAATATTTGTATTTTATATATTAACAAATTAATATCATAATTTAAATATTATTGTTTAAGTATAACCGTTACTTGAAATTATGTCTCTACATTGCTCTCTATTTAAACCTTTGCCATGGTCTACTTCTTCATCTGGTCTTAATGATGAACCACACTTGTTGGTTCAAAACGCGTCGCCCAAAAATTTCTCTTATGTGATTTCTACCGAAAGACTTTGCTTGATTCAGTATGGATCACAGAAGCTTGAATACAGAAAGTAAATAAATTGTTAAATAAAATTAACAATTAGGAGAATAATTTCCAGTTGCTACAATAAGATTCTTGATTTCGGAATTTTCGCATGGTATTAAAGCATAGTTGATCAATTGGAGAGCTTAGTAGCAAAAACAAAAGGAGTTTCATTGTTTAGTGTTGACAGCAGAGCAAAACTCCCAAAGGCAACATAGGCACTTTACCAAGAAGTCGAGTTTCCTGAGGAGATTCAATATTCTTGAGAGGGGGGTAAAAAAATTTGATTTCTCGAGATTGAGTGATTCGAGGGGAAGAGGGAGAAACCTAGCATTTTTCTAGAGAAGATCTCTAGTTGAACGCATTGGTTTTGTAGTAGGTTGCTAGAGCAAATCTAGCGTCGGGTGGAAGGAAGAAGAGCACACACTAAGGGAAAAATTTCCTCAAGGAACTTCTAGTCTCAAGAAGTTTGATTTTCCTTGCATATTAGTAATCGTTGTGAGTACATTTTCTCACTCCATAAGGGAGTGTGAATAGATAAGCAACAACTGAGCAAAAGGGAAGAGGACATTTTCAACATTTGTTGAGATGGCCACTGTTGGGCTTCATGATCAAGACAGATTCTATGTAGCTTCTAACTATGTCATCTGGAAGGAATGGATGTCCTTCCTTCTAGATGAATATGGCCTGAAGCCATATATTGATGTAGTGGTAGCAAATCTCCAAGATGTAGATTAGTTGAAGGAGTATAGAAAGGAGATGGCATGGGAAAAGAGATTGATCCTAGATGGTGTCCGGGATAATGTTGTATCACATATAGCGGGCCAAAGAATGGCCATTAATATGTGGGATACACTTTCCACGTTGTACCAAGGAACTTCTGAGTAGCAGAAGATGTACTTAGATGAGAAACTAAGGCTCATTCGGATGCAGAAGGGGGAAGGCATATACCCCTTCCTCACTAGGATTCGGGAGGTTCAAGAATAGTTGTCAGTGTTTGGAGCAGTGCCTCAACCCATGGAGTTAGTTTGATTGGCACTCAATAGTGTCTCAGAGGAGTGGTGGGTATTCATCCAAAGTATCTTAGGCAGAGATACCTTGCCAAGGTGGGACAGGGTGTGAGCCGATTTTCAGCAAGAGGAGTTGAGATGATCTCTATTGAAGATCTCCATTAGTGGAAACAGTAGTAGATCGAAGCAGATGAAGGAGGAGGATAATGTGTCCCTCACATCAAATGGTCCCAATTAGGTATAGGGGGAGCAAAGGAAGAATAAGAAGGACATGTCAAAGTTCAAGTGCTTCTATGTTGTGAGCTCAGTTGCTATAGTACCCAATGTCATCTTAGGAAGAATGACAAGGAGGAGAAGCAAGACCAATAGGTAGCATCAGTAGAGATTGATAGGTTTTCCTATAGGTTGGAGGAAGACTTTTCCATGTATGTTGACATGCCTCCAAGAGTGCGGTGGGGTGACTTGGTGTTGTAGGCCCAAAGTGCTACAGATGAGCAAGATCCTTGAAGAGTCAACCTCTTGGATCAATACCCTTCTACAAGGGCCCATAGTATTCAGTAGGATGATAGATCAGTGACAGTTGATGCAGTCAGATGCCATAATGACAGATGCAGAGACTAGTAGCAGTCAAATGTCAAGGAGCACAATGCAAAGTTGGCAGTAGTGCAGTTGGCATAGTGTAGAGTCAACATTAGGGTAGATTCATCAATGTTATATACTAGTAGCAGTCAGATACTCGGGTGACAGATTCATCATACTAATCACATTTGATTCAATATTTAGTATGCTTATCAATTGCAGTTGTTGCAGTTGCAACAAGAACAGATGAGAGGGAATTACAGTGTAGATGCAATGTTGGAAGCAGTTCAATAGGGTCAGCAACTACACAGATGCAGTGTATATCATAATTTCATAGTGGTTGGTGGGTAGCATCACCAGACATCAGTACCACAATAGGAGAGAATGTAGAGACAGGGTGTTCCTACAAGGTGTGCAATAGAGCATTATAGCACATTCCTCGCTAAGAGGGAGTGTTAGTTTTTTGTAGCATCAGATATGTTATACCCTTGAAATTTTGTGGAGAGGCTAGAAAACAAGAGATATCCAAAACCCAAAAATCGTTTCTGGAAATTTCGCCTATAAATGACTTAATTAGATTATTAACTAATTTTTAAATATTTCTGAAGTCTAAACTTAGGGAATTTGGTTATGATTAATCATAATTAATTAATTCGAGTGAATGATCTATAAAATCACATGGATTGACTTCAAGATGATCCTATCAATTTATTAAGATTTAATCTTGGTCATTGGAGTCCCAACATAGGATTATAAGAATAATTCGATGGGCACTTGGAGAGTTTGATTTCACTAGCAAATCGATTTCTAGAGTAGCAACAGTCAGTTGTTGGAGAGTGAGTCAAAGAGATCAAAGCATTGTGAGGGGTACAGACAGTTATCCAAAGGAAATTTTTCCCATATCCAGAGAGGCAACGACAAGAAGTTCAAATTATCCCAAAGAGACAGTGTTGAGGGATAGTGTAGTTGCTTCAACCAGGAAATTCGATTTTGAGGAAGGAAAATTTGTTCTCAGTTCAAGAGGCTAGGAAGAAGTCCCATAAGGATGGATAGATGATTTCCTCAACATCCAAAGGTAGAATGACTTCATCAAAGCCCATTTTGATGCAAGTCGTCCAACCAACTACACAAAGCAACGTAGAGGCTGACGCAGAGCTTTAGGAGGCCGAGTTTTGGTAGGAAAAGTCATGCCATAGATTTCCTGAGGGAGAAGGGTAATTCCCTTCAGTACCTTGCCCAAATTTTCTTTTCTTTTGGATTTTCAGTTTGGAATCCATAGATGTAATCAGATTTCACTGCCGCATAATGAATAAAAACCCTCACTACTACACCGAGTTTCCCAAGTTGGGTTTTTCCAGGGACATTTGTTCAAAAACAATTGTGTTAGTTTAGTGTGTGTTCTAGCATTTCTTCCAGCATTTGTTCTTTCACATTTTTATTTGTGTAGGTTTTAATATGAGTTATTCAATATTTGTTGTAGGAAACTGCAAATAAATTGTTAAATAAATTTAACAATTAGGAGAATAATTTCCAGCTACTGCAATAGGATTCTGGTTTTTGGAATTTTCACAAGAGAGCGTGTTCATCCAGGCATAGGGCTTAGAAAAAACAGACAAGTCAAATTGTCTCCTCTAAGTCTTAGGAGTGCACTATGTGCTCCTCATGGCTTAGAGGGAAGGCTTACCTAGTCAAAAAATTGTCTAAGTCTATAGGGATAACACATTAAAAAACACATTGAGGTAGGAGTAAAATCAAGTGCAACATAACTCAAATCATTAGTAAAACTTAGACAAACCAAAAATAGTAAGTATACATGAAAAATCCAATTCACAAACACTCACCAAGTATAGCAAACAAAGTATGCGCAGTTGCAACCAAAAAGTATCGTTTTGTGAACATAAAGTGTGTTATGACCCTAAAGTGCATCATTGTTAATCTTGATGATGTGAAGACACTTGGAAAGACACATGGACACTTAGTATATGTGAAGAAACATGAAACGATACTTAACGACCAAAAGTGACACTTAACATGTTAGAAAGTAGGCTCCAAAATTTGAATATAGAAAAATTTTCGAGGTTGTTGTAGCAGTGGCAACACCTTCTTATATTATTTCATGAATGATGGCTACAATTCTCCCATGGAAATGGATAGATACCAAATGGAAGGGCTACTACAATTCTCCAGATAAATAATGAGTGGTGGCAAAGGAGGGAGCATGGGCACAAGTGGATACTGTAGTCGAATGGTGACAGAGCAGCTACATAGGAGTAGGAGGGGGGATTAGCAGCGACAAGGGTAAGTGGATGTAATGAGCCCATCGGGAGGAAACTGTTTTTTTTTTTTTTTGTAAGCTGGGGCCGGGACTCTCCGATTTACATGTCCATTAAGTACCCCTCAACGGGGGAAGGGTAGCCCAAGATTTGAACCCAAGACTTCCGGTTCGGTGAGACTTCATTTCCACGGCCATTGCCGCTTGAGCTACCCCATGTGGAAAAATCGGGAGGAAACTGTTGTTTGGATGTAATTTTATTTGTTTTTTGGGGGGATATTTTAATTTTATTACTATTATTATATAATATACGAGTGTGTGTCTAAAATCATCTTTAAAAAAACTTGTGGCCAATGGTTAGATTATATTGACTCTCATACTAGTGTAACGAACAAAGTTTTTACACACATGAATTTTTAGACAATTTTTTTATTGATGTCAATACAATGACTACAATGAAAACCTTAACTCTAACCCTAGTAGTAGTGTTCCTCAAATATAAACCTAATGGAAACGCTAAATCTTACCCTAACCCTAACGTTGTTACCCCAATCCTAAATAAATTTATTAAAAAAAAAACAACCTAAATTTCTCAAGCCTAATCCTAATCCTATATGCATACTCTAAACACCTTTAATGTATTGGCATACCATAAAATAAACCTTAACAATACTTATTAAACACATTAAAATTAAGTTGGGAATACAAACCACACATTACACTCCTCGGGCATGCATTACACGATTTGTTTGATACATATTAAACGCGTTAAAATTAGTTTGGTAATACGAACCACACATTACACTCATTGGACATGCATTACATGGTTTGTTTGATACATATTAAATGCATTAAAATTAAATCATTTGGTATACATTACTTTTGGAATACATTAATATTTTTTTACATACATTACGCTCCCATACGTCAAACAACTCATTTGGTATACACGCACTAATTCCATATGCTTGGGTCGAATTCAAACATTCGTTTCACCTCAAAACCCTATGCAAAATGATGCGATGTTTCAAATATGTATACATAAATGCAAATAATTCGGTGAAAAGTGTGTCTGGTCACTACAGAGAAGATACATAATGTAGATTTGTGACCTCTTTACAGATGGCGGACCCTTGAAGAGATTCTACGGACCTGTTAATAAATCTACTTTTGGAGCCTGTGGTAAAGTGCAACAATTAATCTCTGAAGGACCTGTTTTAGGCCTATGACAGAATGTAGTGAACTCGATGAAGCCTATGGTGAAGAGTAGTAAAAGTGTTCATTGACAACTTTTCAAGCTTACATTGTGAAGCACCTTAAAACCATGGAATTGTGAAAAAAAAAAATTATTTAAAGACATTTTCAATGATGATTTTCTAAAAATGATTGGAGTCCTCAAGGTAGGAGACTTGGAACAATTTTTTTTCAAGTAGGAGTTTGAACTTTTTGATTAAAGGATTGGAGTCCCCAAGGTTGGAGCCTTCCAGCATAATTTTTACAAGTTGGAACTTGTCATCATTGTATTATAGGATTGATGTCCTCAACACTTTTATTAATAAAATTTTATTTCTTGTATCCTCTCTTCTCGTTGATAAATTGTGAAAATAAATCCTAATTGGTATTAATAACAATTGTAAGAGAAATCATGATGGATGTGTTGCAGTTTTCAATGTTTTAGCACTTCGAGATATGGGACATGAAGTGAATAGGAGGTGTGACAAAATATTGTGTAACAGATGCCCCCTAAAGCATGAAGGCAGAATAGGGAGTGATGGCTGAGATGCTTTACAAGTCAGTGCAAGGATGAGAACAACACTGTCAGGAGACTTGCAAATCAAGCATATACATATACGTATACATATCTGACATCTTTGATGATCATTCCTAATGATACATGAACAGGCATCCAATAATACATGAATTTGTGGTATGGACGCAGCCATCCGAAAAGGAGGGATCATGTGAAAATATCCTTGGTATGGTCGCATCCATCCATCCAGAGGAAACATGTGTACAATCATGAATAACTCATAACTCCACGCAACCTAGACTTTATCAAACAAAATCTAGGGTCTTGCACTCCATCTCAACCTGATCAATGTACGAATTCTAACATGTGAATAGATGTGTCAAATTCAAACATGATATAAAACCACCTAATTACCGGTCAATGATATAAATCATTAACAAATGTGAGAGAAATCACCAATAATGACAATGGCTCTCAAGGTACAATCAACACAATCCACGACTGTGAAAAGTGAAATTGAAGTTGAACACCCATGGAATCATCTGATCGAAGGTCAATGATGTAAACATGTCGCCGAATGTGAAGAACTTTCCATCAGGCATGAAAGCTCTAAGGTACTGGAAGGGAGTTTCTAGATCATCTTCCCGGATACTGAGCTGAAGTCAAAAGGAAGCGATTCGTTGAAGGAGGGCAAGAATGAATCCCACATCATCGACACGAAACAAAAGGATGTAGTAGAGTAGATAAGTGTGATCCAGGACTATGCCTGAAAATCATAAAGTGGTGACATGAATCCAAAGTTTGGTGGCATCTTACTCAACATAGCATCAGAGGTCATGATGACGAAGTGGCATAATCATATGAGAGGAAAAATGGATTCCCAAAAACCAAGAAGGAAATTGACTAAGTGAGGATGTCCCAAACTTGACACAAGAAACAAACAAGTGTCATGTTCAAGAGTGACATGTTTCCTTTAAAGAATACAAGAGATGGTTGCATTCACTTTCTCCCCCACCATTTATGGTGAGTACCCGGTATATTTTTTATCACAAGCTTGAAGGGGATAGCAGATGCTTGCCATATAAGTTCATCCTTTGGATGAATCCATCCTAGTAAGTTTTACGAGTGCTAGGAAGGAGAAACTTGGTCTCGTCATGGTGACAAGTCCTATGTCATCTATGTTTTACAAGTCCAAAAAAGGTGAAACTCAACATATTTTTCATGTGTAGAAAGTTTGAAAAAGAAGAAAAAAAGAAAACTCCAAGGTCCCTTTTTGTAGATCGTATTTTGAACCTGAAAAGGTGGAAAACAATATCCAAGAGAACCTCTTAGCCATGTTCGACTAAGGTATTCCTTTTTCATACAATAGTCTATCCCAATCCAGAAAAGGGTTAAAATTATACTAAGTATACATCATTCCATTTACTTTAATGAGTCTGAAATGACAAGTACTCAACAATCTTTTAATTTTTTGAGAGTCAAAAAAGAGCTTAAAGATGACTCTAGGGGGTTTCTTTTCCATTTATTTTCGACGAGTCTGAAAAAGAGATAAAATAAAACTTGTTCAATCAGTCAAGATAAATCACTATCACCAATAATATATGACCTATCGCTACACAAGGAAACACACGTTACTAATTTCAAGGAAAAATGTTAAAAAAATCAGTGAAATATGCCCTAATTTGGTAAAATAATATTTAAAACTTATAAATAGGGAAAAAATGAAGTTATTTTTACCATTTCACTGATTTGCAATTGTGAGAGCATTTTTACCTCATTTTACCTCAATCTTCAAGCAAGGAGCATGATCAACCTGGGACACCATTCATCGAGCCACATGTTGCAGGTAAGAGATTTGTTCGTTCCCTTCATTTTGGTAGTCATTTTACACATTTTCATGCAAAGGATAGACTATTAGGAGGACTCTCAAAAAATTCATATCGTGGGTGGCTAGCATGGGTTTCACCCATCGGACTCGTGTTGCTCACCCTACAGACAATTAGGCCCTCGCACTAGCAGCATGAGAAAATTCATAAACATACACACTGGCACCGAGGTAAAAAAATTAAAGTGAAATACTCCATGTAAAAAAATTTGTCTTGGATTTTCTCTCCATGGATGCTCAAAAATGTTGGTTTGTTGTTTTTCCACATGATAACCAATTCAAAATGGTGATTGAATGGAAATAAAGGGGTCATGAAGCTTAATACCATCAAGCTATGCAGGATCAATATTGGCCTAGTAGGTCCTGACCAAGGTTCAAAGTTTAGTATTCCAAACAAATCCCTAGAATACTGTCCCTTTTGACATCAATCCACAAAGCACGGACCGAATTCTCACCCGAAGCAGTATGGGGGGATGTTGGAACCAAGTTTCCACACCCAGAGATGATTTTGATGTCATTTTATGATCTAAACCTTCCTTTGCGCAAATAGATAAGCCCTCAAGGCTTATCGATGTAACTTCATTTTACCATCCTCTAGACCTTCATGAAGGTCTACGACTATCTTTCACGGACCCTAAACAGGTGAATCAACCACTTACCTGCCTCTGTAATCACTCTTACTTCTATATTTACCTAGATTGGCTTAAGTGTCTAATAACTTTACCATGCATTAAGATATCGTTTGCATAAATAGATATTATTACTTGCATTCTTATAAAAATTTAAAATATGCAGGATCATGCATCAATACAGTATTAAATCATAGACCCATTATTCATCATAACATAAACACATTCATTCATAACATAAGTAAATGGGCAAAACATAGATATTTGTAGAATAATTTCTTTATTGATACTTTAGTTCTTCTTACATACCCAAGACTACCCTGCGCACTCAGCTACAGGGGTTCACACACTTAGTTGCAGACTCTACTCTAGGCCTCTGCACGCACAACTGTAGAGCCTATCTTCTACTCTAAGACTCTTCGCTCTTCACTTCTTAATGACCCATTAATTTCATCAACATCAACTATGAACTACTTAGACTCTCTAAGACTCTCCTTTTTATACAATCCCACGGTCCGTAGACCATGGGTAGGTCTATACAAGCCAACACAACATACATAAAAGAAGGGAAAATCCCTTTATGATACTTACTATCTACATGCTCCATGACCACAACTTGTGGAGACTTTACACTTTACATAACAAAAACTTGGGCTTTCTACCCCAAAACTTGGGCTTTTGCCCCAATACTGGCCTTTAGGGGACCCTATCCCAACAAGCCCCGAACACAAATATCATGACTCTCCCCCGAATCACTCTTATGGCACAAAGGTCTTACCGTGGAGACCTCCCATCTCAACTTGCGCTAATGCTACCTCAGTTGGACTCTACATGGCTGCCTGCTTGAGCTGCTCAACCGGCTGCTCTGTTGTTAGCCGTGCACTATCTTCATTTCCCTTCTGTTGTGTCCTCTATAGGCCTACTAGCTTCTATTCAATGGCGGCAGAGATGACATAGGCCTCGTCCAGCTAAGGCCCCAATTTGGCCTTGAGCACTGCCTCTTTCTGTTGCGCTACCTCCACCCAGTCGCGCAACTTCTTTGCCTTCTGCAGCTTAGCCATTTGATGTGATATAGCGACGGTTCGCATCATTGCTCTTGCTTCGTCATATTGCTGCTGCAATTCTCAGGCCTCTGTGTTCAACCTCTGCAGGTTAGGATCCTCCTGCAGAGTTGTAACAACCCCCATAGACTTCTTAAAGAGCGTGATGCAATCTTCATTTGTTGGCTTAGTGGGTCCTGACCAGGTTCAGAGTTAAGTTTTCCAAATTAGTTAGGCCACTTCCTTTTGTTGCTTCTCCACTAACTTGCTAGTCCTAGTGGCCAAATTTGATGATGTGTGCCAATTAGCTGGCCATCACTTGATGACCTATGCGATGGCATCATCTGTAACCAAGTAGAGGAGATCATACCACTTCTGGTCTGGATCCTTCAGTGCCCAGATGTAAACACGGTGGAAGGCCACTTTGAACACTGCATACCTAGCTAAATTATCAAAAATGGTTGCACAACCGTCGCTCTCGGTTGATGGCCATATGAATGCTCATCTCCACTAATACCCAAAGAAAAAAATAGTTTCTCAAACCTGCGTAGCGTCCTTTGTGGCCCATAGTGAAGAAAAATTCGCTGCTTCTGGTAAATATGTTTGAATCGAAGGAAATTCGCTGTCCTCCAGCAACTCCCATGCGACCAACACAATTGAAAGTAATAGCCATGAGTAATGGAAGGTTTTACTTCTGTCCTTTGCCTCTCTGTAGTTCGCGAGGAACTCGCTACATAGGTAGCGCGCCCAGTTGAAATGTACGTCCTCCACACACTGAACTACTAATGAAACTACTATTTCCAACACATCGTCTGAGCGACACTTTCTCATCACTTTTCCAGCCAAAATTTGGGTGGCCACCTTCACCACAGGGTCAATAATACTGGAAATAGAATACCCACATGCTTTCTTGACAAGTTTGAACTTTTCCTTCATCTTCTCAGCGAGATCACGCTCACCTGTCATGCCGCTAAATGCCTTTGTCGAATTAGTCCTGAATGAGGGAGTAATGTTATCTTGTGGATCAACATATCAACGATTGGTATTAGCTCAGTCAACCACAAGCACCTATCATGCACAAGGCACAACAACTGCTTAATGACTACCAAATTTATAGGGGTGTGGTAGTAGTGAGGCACCCATAGGAGCTTCAACAACCCTGCCTTGTTTACCCCACGAATCCATTCCACTGGCTCTAGTGCAATGACATCAAACTCCTTGTAGAATACTCACTTCATGAAGGTATCGGTGGCCAGTTGGGGAAACCGCTCAACGTCTCCCGAATCCCAATCTTCAAGTTTCAGATGTGGGACATGTGCCAAGCACGAACCTTCAAAAATGATTTTTTTCTAGCAGCAAGGGTGTGTTCAGGAGGAATTGTCCCTCATCTAGGTCCTTCGAGACCTTCATTAGGGAACTTTTGAGGTCTAAAATGGGCCTCCAAAGAAAAATGCACAACCAAAATAGACTTTATAAGAACCAATAGGATTCAAGATGATGATGTTAGCCATGGGGAATGATTCACCATTTTTGGAGTAAAACAGTAAAAATATTAAAAAATAATAAAATAATAAAACTACTATTTCAACTCGTGTTTTCAATTTATCTCCCTAAGGTTTTACTCAAATTTTGAGCAGGATTACTATTTGGATACAATATTTAATTCCTCATCCAAAGATTACCAATGTTGCAAACTTTTGATGGACCCTACTACACGAAAAATGAGAAATACATGAAAAAATGCTATTTCAATCACATGTTTCATGCATTTCTCTGCTTTTGTGTAGCAGGGTCCATCAAAAGTATGCAACATGGGCACTCCTTGAATGAGGAATAAAATTATGCATCCAACGAGTGTTTCCAATTGAAATTTCAGTAAACCCATAGTGAGATAAGTTGAAAAAAAAATAGTTTTTCCTTTTTTCCCTATAAACTTTGAAGATGTCATCTAATATTATTAAATTATTTCCACTATTATTTTATAATTTACTTAGGAAGCCCATTTTAGACCTCAAAAACCCCCTAATTCATCTTGCCTTTGCGTGGAGGGATGTACTCCGTCAGCTTCAAAATAGGGTCTACTGCCTCAACATCTATGTCTTCAACGCCCTCCTCAGCTTGCAAGTCTACCACTTTGCCTTTCTCCTGTTCAGTTGGATTTTCTTTTTGTTGTGCCTGTATAGTTGCATGTTTCCTCGGTGACTCGTGCACCGGCATCATCTTATTCTGTTTTTCCTTCTTTGGCTTTGGAGCCTCTCTCGGTGGCGTAGGCTTTGGCCTAGGCGACCTCAGGACCTTAGGCACTATTGCGGGAACCTCCATACTCATGACCTCAGGGGCAACTCCCTCAAAGACGACAATGCCCCCAGTACTGGCAGTCTCAGCTGGTGCAGACATGACATTGTTAATGAAGTTTTGATTGGACTTAGACACAAGGCTTGTAAGAAAATTCTCAAAGATCTCACGCAACAGACAACAACACTAAGAAATTCTCAAAATGCAAATTGTTTCTCATTGGACAACCATCTTTAATTTATAGGCAATTTCAAATTCAAATTCAGTTGTTCCCCCAAAATCCATTCATAAATGCGATATTGGCAGTAGATTTCCAAAGATTTTAAACTTGATTTTAGCCTTAAATGAATTAAATGTCGTCGCCCGCTCCTCTTAACCATCTTCTAGCAGTCAAATCATGAACCGTGATAGTAACGATCACTTTCTAGCTACTTGTGCGTCTCTCGTCCTATAGCGCAGCTCCCTTTGCGCATCTATTGACACTGTGACATCCTCTCATTCCGCACAGACTCTTCATCGCACAGCTTGATAACCCAGGCAGTGTAGTTTATAATATCGAGCCTCCTTGCAGCTACCTAGAGCGCTAAGACTGTGCTACCGTCATATAGTGATCTGGTCAGATCCCCAGTGTACGACTTCAATCGGCTGCCATTTACCTTTTCTAGAAAGGGATCTCCATTCAATTCCACAAGTTGAACTACTCCACCATTGGTAATCTCCTTGATAACATATGGCCCCAACCAATGCATCTAAAGCTTTCATGGAAATTTATCAAACTTGTTGTCATACAATAAAACTAAGTTAGTTACCTTGAATGTGTGCAGTTTGATGTGTCGATCATGCTATGCCTTTTTGCGCTCCTTCTGAACTTTTTGATGGAATCCATCTAAGAATCTATCTTCCTCTAGCTCTGTCAGCTATGCGAGTTGCTCTTCTAAGGCTCCATGCTCCACCATTCTTGTGAACGCTACTATTTGTATACTAGGCACAAAGTATTCCATCAGCATCACGGCTTCTACACCATAGACTAATATGAAAGGTGTCTGTCCAATCAACTTTTTACAAGTAGTTATGTAAGCCCATAGCACCGCTGGTATGCACATGTCCCAATCATTCCTCTGCACATTGCAAACCTTTGTTAGCACGTTCTTCAATATCTTATTAAATGCTTCCACTATCCCATTGGCCTGAGGATGATATGGCATGATTTTTTGATGATAAACTTGGAACTATTCCATCAGCGTGCTGATCGTTTCATTAAGGAATTTCATACCACGATCACTCATCAAAACCCTCGAGAAATCGAACCTAGTCAGCACATATTCAAATAGGAACTTCACTGTTATGGCTCACGTAAAATCCTCACTGGCTATGCCTCCACCCATCTGGTCAAATACCTAGTCGCGATAATGATATATTGTGCACCTGTCTTCATTCTTGGAGGCTGAACAGGTCCTGCAAAATCAATCGCCCATTTTTAAAATGGATGCAGTGACACTTGTGGATTCAGAGGTAGCTCGTTCCTCCGTGATGGCCTGCCCATCCTCTGACATGTATCTCACAGCCTACAATATGCTTTGGAATCCTTATGCAATGTCAGACACCACAACCTAGCGCATAAAATCTTTTGCGTTGTCACTTTTCCTGCATAGTGGCCACCTGCATCTCCTCTGTGAGCTTCAGCTAGGATACTGCTACATTCAAAATTAGGCACATATCATCGCAATATCTCAACCAATCCCATTTTATACTAGTGACCATAAATAATAGTAAAATTGGTCACGCGCACCACCAATTCCTTCTTCTGTTGACTCGTGTATCCTTCTAGAGTCATTCTTGTAGTTAGGAAGTGGATGATGTCTACAAATTATTATCTACCACATGCACCACAAAGAGCTGCATGTCAGGCAGCCCTTCCTCCAAATTATTAGGTTCCTCTCTTGTTTCAATGTGTGATATATGATCTGGTCTGGCATTCAATCTTCCTGGCTTCACAATGACTTCAAAATCATACTCCTAAAACAATAGCAGCCATCTACATGTTTCCCCCTCAAAACAAGCTTGTTGACCAGGTATTTTAATGAAGAATGGTCTGTGTACATCTTAAAGTGTCTACCTAGAAAGTAATGCCTGAAATGTTGGAGCGCTTAGACCATAGAAAAACCTTCACGCTCCATTCTCGAATAGTTATTTTTAGCCTTTGAAACTTCGTTCTTGCAAACGCAATTGGGTGATCCAATTCTCCTTCACCGGCCTATGTCAGTACTTCTCCCAACACAATAAATGATGCATCCACATGCACATGAAATTCCTTCTTCCAATCTAGGAACACTAGGATCAACACAGTGACCATCTTTTCCTTTAACACATCTAGGCTCCGCTGACATTCTTCATTCCAACAGAATGTAGCATCCTTCTTTAATAGTTTTTCCATTGGCAAGGTAATCTGGGCATAACTATTGATGAACTTTTGATAATAACCAGTATGACCCATTGTTGCACGCAGCGGTTTAACACTTCTTGGCACCTCCAAATTAATAATAGTCATGATATTAGTCGAGTCCACCATTAATCCCTGTCTGCGCACAACATGACCCAACAAGATTCCAAAAGGGACACAAAATAGACACTTCTTTAAGTTTAGCGCGATCTGATACCTCAGGCACGTTCCAGCATCAAGCGCAATTTAACTACATGGCATTTGACTAGTCCAAACATTGTCCAAACATTGTCCAATCATTAAAGTATACTTCCAAACACTTGTAAATGAACGCTTTGAACACCGCAATAAATACACACGAAAATATTTCTGGCGCATTCTTGAGTCCAAAAGGCAATACAGTATACTAAAAGCATCCGCACTCAGTCGTGAAGGTCATCTTACTCCTAGCTTCCGATGCGATCTTTATTTGTTGATATCTAGAGAACCCATCAGTAAACGAATATGTTTCCTATCTGCCAACATTATCCAATACCTCATCCATTAACGGAGTTGGAAAGGGATCATGTACACAAGCATCATTCAGCTTTCTGAGATCTACGCATATCCTTATTTCATCCTTCTGATTCTTTTGTTGAACTACCATGGGACTTACCCAATCGGACTCCTCCACTAGTTCAATAATGCCTACTACCAACATCTTGTCAAACTCCAAGCAGACCTTTTCCTTGTACTTAGGATTAAGGCGATATGGCCTCTACTTCACAGGCTTCACGTATGGTTTCAACATTATTTTCATCACCTTAAATCGCTTATTATCTCCTTTAGGTATGAAAACTTTATAGGGAACAAATCCTGGTATTCACAAAGCAACTCAGCGACCTTATCCACTGTAGCATCATCCCAATAATCCCCTATCTTTGCAAACTTCAGCTCTGCCTCTATTCCAATGTTCACCTCTCTAGTTTTCAGTAGTGCAATGATATTTGGATTCTCTATCTGCGACCCCTCAACTTCGTAGTCACCTTTTGTGTCTAGGATATTAATGTTCCTTGGATCCTCCTCTTTTTCTTTAGTAGTCACATTGTAGCACTCCAGCCTATGGTGCAACTGGGTGGTCCAATCTGGTTAAATCAAATCCAAGGGATCCCGTGGGATTATAAAGATTGATGCCTTGACCTTCTGCAACGTTTCATCAATGCACTCGAAGCCATCTTCAAAACTGAATTTCATTAAGAATCCCTATCTCAAAATATCCCATTCATCCATGTCACGGCAGAGCTCTATCTCCAAGTACCAATTCATTGGTATTACCTCCAAAGTGTGATAGAACAGATGCACCCACTCTAGTTGCGGTTCTGATCCATAAGCATCAATCCATTTTGCTAAGTGATCACGCATATCACTCCTCCCATCATATTTCTCTGTCAATCATACTTTCGGGCAACCAAAATGCACCCTCATCATACTTTTTCATTCACACCATCCATCAAAATTATCTTTATGCGTACCCCACCATTTTACGAGCATAGCGTGCAACACCAAATCTAGTGCTTGGAAGCAATGCTTCTCAGGTACTTCCCTTTCAAATGAATCCAAAAATTTATCAACATCAGTTAAACCATCATAATAAGGCAAACTCCTTACCTCTGATGATACACAGCGCAGGGATTTAGTCATCATGTTACAGTGCAGTGTAGATACTTCATGTAATCAATTATGCCAGTGTTCTAATTCCTCATCTGAATCTAATGTGCGGGAGCTTTTCCGGTCCCATGCAATACGTCCATTAGTTTCCAGATTCACCCAATCTTGATCCTGCTCATATTATAAATCTAGTCCAAATCATCATCACTTTCATAATCGTGGACCATTTTAGTATAGCACAGTCCTTCTACATTATCCAAAGGTACTACTACGCGGAGCGATTTTCTTTCAAATGACATCATCTACTTCTTCAAGTTAATCACCCCATTCATGTCAATAGCCCAGTTATTCCCAAGGAGCCTGGGTTAGGGATTACTATCATCGACAAGCTCTATTACCTCGAAATCAGCCAATGTGCTCACGCCTTCAATTTCTACTGTCACTCCCTGCAACCTTCCCATGGGGATAATCTTTTGTTTATTTGTCATCCTCAATTGAATAGGAGACCACTGTAGCAAAGATCTCCACATTCTCTCGCATGTTTTTTTTCCGAAAAACATTCACATCTGACCCAAGATCCAAAATAACTTGGTCCATTTTGATACTCTCCTATTTGCATGGTGAGCCTCATCTCACACCCTATTCTTTCCTTATGCTTACCAATTTTCCTGACCACACATGGTCCCTCGGGAGCATTTTCTTTACCAGCGCATTTATTGATCAACTCCTATAATCCTTTCACAGCCTTGCTATCACTTAGAAGCTTCATAAAGGTCTCCAAAAACGTAGTAATCATGGATGGGTCCATTTCTTCATACTTCTTATCCTAACTTCCTGAGGTAGAAGCCTCAGTGAAGCTTTTCTTCGCTTCCATGAAGGTTTCTTTTGCATGATCTAGATCAAAGCCAACCTCCTTCTCTGGAGCTTTGTGGAGCCATTCAGTTTCTTCAGGTTGATTTCCCTTATCTTTGCCAGTCATCATTCCACTTTGCAGCACTATATTCACATTGGAATCCTCTTCATGGGGTTCAACCCTCATCATCTGTCGGTTTTGGGTAGGTTGTTGCGATTACCTCCCCTTTTCCCCAATCTTAGCTATTATTAAGGGAAATCTTCTATTGCATGGTCAAGCTTATTACAGTATCGACACAACAGGCATTTCGGGTTCATACATTCTTATGCATAGTGTCCTGCTCCTCCACAATTATAGAAAATAAATTGTCCTCGACCTCTCGCTGGTCCTCCACCACCTCGACCTCATCCTCACCCTTGATATCCTCCTTTCACTCCCCCAGCAACTTGATCAAAGGCTAACTTTCAGTCTGCATCCTATACGTAGTATCCTTATTTCATCCTTCTGCTTCTTTTCCTGAACTACCATGGGACTTACCCAATCGGACTCCTCCACTAGTTCAATAATGCCTACTGCCAACATCTTGTCTGACTCCAAGTGGACCTTTTTCTTTTACTTAGGATTAAAGTGATATGGCCTCTGCTTCACAGGCTTCACGTCTGGTTTCAACATTATTTTCATCACCCCTAAATCGCCTATTATCCCTTTCAGGTCTAAAAAAATTGTAGGGAACAAATCTTGGTATTCGCGGAGCAACTCAGCGACCTTATCCACGGTAGCATCATCCCAGTAATCCCCTATTTTCGCAACTTTAGCTCTGCCTCTATTCCAATGTTCACCTCTCTAGTTTTCAGTAGTGCGATGATATCTGGATTCTCTATCTATGGCCCCTCAACTTTGCGGTGACATTCTGTGTCTAGGATATTAATGTTCCTTAGATCCTCATCTTCTTCTTTAATAGTCACATTGTACCACTCCAGCGCATGGTGCAGCTGGGTGGTCCAATCTAGTTGAATCAAATCCAAGGGATCCTGCGAGATTCTGAAGATCGTTACCTTGACCTCTTGTAACGTTTCATCAATGCACTCAAAGCCATCTTCAAAGTTGAATGTCATTAAGAATCCATGTCTCAAAATATCCCATTCATCCGTGTCGTGGCAGAGTTCTGTCTCCAAGTACCAATTCATTGGTATTACCTCCAAAGTGTGACAGAACATATGCACCCACTCTGGTTGCGGTTCTGCTCCATAAGAATTAGTCCATTTTGATAAGTGATCATGCAGATCACTCATCCAATCATATTTCTCTATCGATCATACTTTCAGGTGACTAAACGCACCCTCATCATACTTTTGTATTTGCGCCATCCATCAAAATTATCTTTATGCGTACCCCACCATCTTACGAGCGCAGCGCTTAGCGCCAAATCTAGTGCTTGGAAGCGATGCTTCTCAAGTACTTCCCTTTCAAATGCATCCAAAAATTTATCAAAATTAGTTAAACCATCATAATAAGGCAAAATCCTTACCTCCGATGATACACAGCGCAGGGATTTAGTCATCATGTTACAATGCAGTGTAGATACTTCGTGTAATCAATTTTGCCAGTGTTCCAATTCCTCATCTGAATCTGATGTGTAGGAGCTTTTGCAATCCCATGCAATACGTCCATCAGTGGTTGGATACACCCAATCTTGATCCTTTTCAATTATCTTATAAATCTGGTCCAAATCATCGTCACTTTCATAACCGCAGACCGGTTCAATATAGCGTGGTCCTTCTGCAAGGTCCAAAGGTACTACTACGTAGAGCGATTTTCTTTCAAATGACATCGTCGGCTTCTTGAAGTTGATCACCCCATTCATTTCAATGGCCTATCCGATCCCAAGGAGTGTGGGGTAGGGATTACTGTCATCAAAAATATCTATTACCTTGAAATCAGCCAATGCGCGCGCGCCTTCAATATCTATTGTCACTCCCTGCAAACTTCCCATGGGGATAATCTTTTGCTGATTCTCCATCCTCAATTGAATAGGAGACCACTGTAGTGCAGGTCTCCCCATTTTCTCCCATGTTTTTTTCAGAAAAATATTCGCATCTGACCCAAGATCCATAATAACTTGGTCCATTTCATACTCTCCTATTTGCATGGTGAGCCTCATCTTACGCCATGTTCTTTCCTTATGGTTACCAATTTTCTGGACCACACATGGTCCCTCGGGAGCATTTTCTTTACCAGCACATTTATTGATCAACTCCTATAATCCTTTCACGACCTTGCCATCATGTAGCAGCTTCATAAAGGTCTCAAAAAAGGTAGTAAGCATGGATGGGTCCATTTCTTCATACTGCTTATCCTAACTTCCTGAGGTAGAAGCCTCAGTGAAGTTTTTCTTCACTTCCATGAAGGTTTCTTTCGTGTGCTCCAGATCAAAGCCAACCTCCTTCTCCAAAGCTTTGTGGACCCATTCACTTTCTTCAGGTTGCTTTCCCTTATCTTCGCCAATCGTCATCCCACTTCGCAGCACTATACTCACATTGGGATCCTTTTCGCGAGGTTCAGTCGTCATCATCTATAGGTTCTAGGTAGGTTGTTGCAGTGATGTCCACTTTTCCCCAATCTTAGCTATTAATACAGAACAGTCTTCTGTCACGTGGTCAAGTTGAGTACAGTATCAGCATGACAGGTGTGTTGGGTTCATACATTTTCGTTCGTAGTGTCCGACTCCTCCACAATTGTAGAAAATAACTTGTCCCAAACCTCTTACAGGTCCTCTACCACATCAACCTCATCTGCGCCCCTAATATCCTCCTCGCACTGCCCAGCGCCTTGATCCAGAGGTCAAGTTTCAGTATGCATCCAATACGCAGGAATTCTGTCCATCATCAGCTCATAACTACGACAATTACGCTCATCATGACCCACTAATTTACAAAACTTGCAGAAGAGCTATTGCAGTGTCTATACAAATTTCTATAGCAAGTGACAATTGTCTGTCACATGCTTTCCAGCTACTTGATAGATAGCACACCATAGTGCGGACCCTGTAATTGGCCCTCCTTGAGCTTCCGGCCTCAGAGGCATCAACCCTCCTCCTACAAAATAATTTTCAAAGACAGGGCAATGATCTTTATCATGCCCCTGACTCTTACATTTCAAACACCAAACTTCTTTGTGCACCACAAGCCGAACCACTCTATCCTTCTTTAGACTTTTTAATTCTAGGAAAAGGTTTGGCAAATCCATGTGAATCTACTGAAATCCTAAAGCAACATCTTGAATTGGTGTCTCATCCAATCTCATCGCAATCTATAGGGCTTCTGCTTGGGTCCCAAACTTTTGTTGTGATAAAGCAACCCTTAAATGAGGTAAGAGCGCAGCAAAAAACCATTCGCAGTGCTGCCCATGCGTAAGATTCATGTTAGCTTCGCGGATCTTTCATTTCAATCTTTGATCTAGCTCCAAAGGTGTCTCGCCATGCTTCATCATGATTTCCTTGAATCCAACGATTGATTGTGATTCAAATTTGGGCCTACTGAATTCCTTATTCGTTGCAGTCTTAATGTCTGCCAACATAGTTGTCAGGTTATCAGTGCATTATTTAATGTGTCAGGTTAGAGTGCATTCCTGTAAAGCATTAACCAACATTTCTTTCTTCATTTGATCATCTATAACATTTTGAGCTTGCCACACAGCCTTCGTGACAAACCAAAACTAGTCTAGGTCCTCATTTCCCAAGTCCCTGAAAACAGGCAACTTCATTGTATTCGCCATATTGAATGGTGGTGGAGGAGGTGGCGATGTGGGCGAAGGTGTATGTGGTATAGGTGAAGATGGAGGTGGTGTGGGTGGATGCGGTATTTTTGGGAACCCTTGTCTTATTAGCTAGATAGTGCTCTGCGGTGAAGCTTGTGTTGCTTCTTCGTCGTCACTTAGAGGACGCTCAATTAGTGGGCTATATTCAGGACCTATTCTGCTTCTATCCCTGAATAAATTTCCACTTCGTGTAGATCCAAACATCAAGGTAATTGCATAACCCACTTTTCACACAAGAGCATTTTAATCCACGTATTCAAAGATCTCAAATACTTACCTTGCAGTCCCTTGAAGAAGCGTCGCTCTACTTCATTGTAGTTGACAGAGGTATCGACCGTGAATTCTATCACAAACCCTCCAATGGCACGATCAAGCCAATGATCGACAATGCACGTGATCTTATCTTCAGAGGCTTCCAATCTCCATGCTAACTCTGGTGTCCACACTATTGGACCGTCAAGCCTCCACCTTCCCTAGTCGTCTTCCAATTTAGCGATCCACTCGTATAGCTCAATCAAGAAGGAACAAAAGAAAATTTTGTGTATCTCTATGTACAGATACCTGTCCAACCATTATTCTTTCTTAAATCATATATTTCTATTTTCTCATGCCACGAATTCATGGATATTTCTATCAAACCAGTCTTCAATTTCTTTCTTTGTTAGATTCCAGTGATGCGACATCACACATCTCTTTATGCAGATCCTAGTCTTGGCAACGGAACCATTTGTTGGCTTAGTGGGTCCTAACCCACTATCAAATTTAATTTTGCCAAACAAATCCCTACACTACTGGCCCTTTTGGCATCAATCCCTGGAGCGCAGACTGAAGTCTCACCTGAAGCAGTATCAGGGGATGTTGGAACCAAGTTCTCGCACCGAAAGATGATTGTGATGTCATTTTATGCTCTAAACCTTCCTTCACGTAGATAGATAGCCCTCAAGGCTTATCGATGTAACTTCCTTTTATCGTCTTCTAGACCTTCGTGAAGGTCTATGACTATCTTTCGCAGACCCTAAACATGTGAATCAAACACTTATGCACCTCTGTAATCACTCCTACTTCTATATTTACCTAGATTAGCTTAAGTGTCTAATAACTTTACCATGCATTAATATATTCTTCGCGTAAATAGATATTATTACTTGTGTTCTTATAACAATGTAAAATATGCAGGATCGTGCATCAATACAATATTAAATCATAAACTCATTATTCATCATAACATAAACGCACTCATTCATAATAGAAGTAAATAGGAAAACACATATATTTGCAGAATAATTTCTTTATTAATACATCAGTTCTTCTTATAGACCCAAGGCTACCCTGTGCACTTAGTTGCAGGGGTTCACACACTTAGTTACAGACTCTACTCTAGGCCTCTGCACACACAACTATAGAGCCTCTCTTCTACTCTAAGACTCTTTGATCTTCACTTCTTAATGATGCATTACCTTCATCAACATCAACTATGAACTACTTAAACTCTCTAAGACTCTCAATTTTATATAATCCCATGGTCTGCAGACCATGGGTAGGTCTATACAAGCTGACACAACTTACATAAAAGAAGGGAAAATCCCTTTATGAAACTTACTATCTATGCACTCTATGACCACAACTTGAAGAGACTTTCATTTTACATAAGAAAAACTTGAGATTTCTACCCCAAAACTTGGGCTTTTCCCCCAAAATTGGCCCTTAGGGGACACTATCCCAACAATCAAGATTTTTTTGATTCCCTACGAGCATGTTGATTATTCAAGTTCTTCATGATTCCTAGAATCAGAACACAGCTTGAGTTATTGCAGCACCTAATCAGTTGGTGGGATGTAGATCACTAACTGTTCATGTTCGAGGATCAAGAGCTCGAAATAGAGGTTGTCAACATTATTTCATCACTGGGTTGTCTAGAAAGGGATAATAGGTGTAGTTGTCTCGATCATGCACTAGAAGAGAGAGCACGCATATACTCATTGTGAGGCATTGTCTGAGGGCTAAGAAGATCCGTTGTGGGAAAATTGGCACAAAGACCATTACGAACCTCCCACTATGAACAATACTACAGACCATGGCCTGAGTAGTTGGGGCACAAGTGTTGCATGAGGAAACAAAGTCTCATTTCTAGTATGCGATAGAGTGTCTGAATCCCACGGTTTTTGTTATAGCTCTAATACCACTTGTTATAAATCTAACCCAAAAATATTATAGATCTGATATGAAATTATAAGACAATGCAAATAAAACCAGAAATAATATGAAATGATTCTTTATTGATCAAACCCTTAAGGTAGGGCAACACCATACATTCACTCCTTAAGGAAGGAGAACACTCCACAAGCCATATGCCTATTCATACAATATTCCTTGACTTATTCCTTGACATCTTTCCATGTGGAGTCTCTAGCCTCTATATAGGCCTCATGCATAAATACCATGGGTCATTACCATGGTTCCCTAATACCATCAAACTAATACCATGGGCCCATTACATTATTACTAACTACTTGTGGTCCCTTACATGATATGGATTAACCACCTTATTTATTACTATGGCCCATCCCATTATTACGTTATTACCTTGGGTACCTCCCTTGGTACCCCATATTATCCCCCCTAGGTATATAACAGTTTTTAATTAGAGTGAGGATTTTTTGGTGTGTATGAAGTGCCAACTTACCAAATGCAAGTCATAGAATCTGAAATATTTTGGTTTTGGATCTATTTTGGTGATGTTCATCTTGGAACGTGTGCCATTCTTCCATTATCAATTGTTGGAATCGAATCCACCATCACCAAAGATCAACGATTACTCAAGTGGGGAGAGTTGATGCCTCAACATGGAGGTAGCCAACATATGTCATTCCCTCCAGCATTTTTTGGATGGTTGCATCAGCAGCTAATCATGGTCAATGATTGGGCATATGCAGGAATGGATTTCCAGTGATATCCATATATTCCATTTCCTCTAGTGGCACAGAGGACTGATTCAGGTAAAAGCTATTTTTGAAAGTTTTTGAAGTTTTTATATTTTTTGTGTGTACTGAGATTTGACTTATGATTTTGTGCATATGTTGGATGAGAGAGACCTCTAGGGGTTTCTCCAATAGCCAGGTGAGTGGCATGCCAGATTGAGGAGGCTCCTCCTTATGGGGAGGAAACAAATCCAATCGTCGAAGTAGAGTGTGACCTAGAAGTTTTGATCAGGGATATTCTAAAGTATGCCTCAATCGATGAGGTTCCATTATGCTACCAGAGGCATATTGTAGGGGTTTCCACCAAACTGCGTCATCTACTGGTCCAAGTGATCAGGGTTGTCTTGTGCTATCATGAGTACCATGTGGGCTAATAGCCAACTCTAGTTTACTTTCTGCACTATTGTAAGCATATAAAGCCATGTGTCTCCTAACACAAATTTTGTTATTTTGATGTAGAAAACTCTTTTGCAAACACTTGTTATATATATATATATATATACATACATGTTTTCCTATTTACCATGTCTAATATGTGATTCTTTATGATTTACAAGTTTCATAAATTTCTATCTAACACATAGTTAGTCAATGCATTTGTTAGTGTTCATACATCTTGGAATGTGATGATAAGTAATAAAATCAAATTCTCATTCCAATAAACGAACTCACAAATACATTCTCAAAATTTGAGGGTTTTAAACTGAATATTGTCCATTAATATGTAGTACAATGAGTTGTGGATCAAGTTTTACGATTAACTCTCTCATGCCAAGAGCAATAGCTTCTAAAAAAATATCGATGACCGCACTATATTTGGTGATGTTATTAGTCATCCAACCTAAACATATACCTTGTAAATCCACTAACTCACCCTTAGGGTCATAGATTTCCCATGGAGCAGAAGATAATTTCCATGTACTACGACAAGCACCATCAACAAAATTGATGTAATGGTTGTATGACATATTTAAACCAAATAGAGCATGAGGTAAGCAAAGGAAAAATTTTGCAAAATCAAACTAACACACCAAAATCACACTACACACTAATGTACATAAGTATTTATACAGATAATCATGCATAATAATTCTTTAGGTAAAGCCCCTTTCGGGGCTCGTCCAAAGAATTTCCTTCATAGTCTACTAACTCATAGGAACCTTTTTGTAAAATGTGTTTGACAATGTAAGGCCTATGCCACATTTATTTGAATTTCTTAGCTCTCAATTTGTCATTAGCTTTATCATAAAGCAAGACCAAGTCACCCTCAGCAAACATGAGGGGAGAAATAGTTTTATCGTATTGAGATTTAACTCATTTCTTCTGGGATTCAATTACTAATTTTTTAAAGTAGCGAGTTTCATCAAGCCTTTCGAGATAAAGTAAACCTTCCTCTTCAAGTGAGGTATCAGGGAGTAATTTGACGACTATTTTCAATGAAGTAATTTCACACTCAATTGGAAGAGTTACCTCCAAACCATACACCAGTTGAAAGGGTGTGAATCCAGTGGCAATTTTAGTTGTGGTTTGGTAAGCCCAAAGAGCTTAAAGTAGCATAAGATGCCAATTTGATTTATGCATCCCAATGGTGCATTGAAGCATAGTAAACAAGACTTTGTTAACTACTTCAATCTGGCCATTGGCTTGTGGATAATAAGGAGTTGAGTTGTTATGACACAAACCCAACTGAGCAGTAAGCTCTGCCATCATGTAATTCTGGAAATGAGATCCATGATCAGTAACAATGGCTTGAGGGACACCAAATCGAGCTATGAGATGGTTGAAAATAAATTGGATAGTAGTTTTACCGTCAGCATCACGTGTGGGCATCGCCTCAGCCCATTTAGTGAAATAATCAAAGGGTACGATGATATAACCATGCCCACTAGTTGCGCAAGGGTTACATGTCATGCAATCACTACCTCATTTAGCAAAGGGGCCGACGGTAACAATTAGGTGTAGGGGTGTGGGTGTGGCGTGTTGTTTACAATTGTAAATCTTGTAGGTGTGACATTTTTGGATTGTTAAAATGCAATCTTTAAAGATCAAAGGCTAGAAAAAACCGACATGAAGGATTTTCTGAGCTTGCCCTGACATGTGACCACCACAAGCCCCAGAGTGGAAGTCATTGAGGACTCTCTCAGCTTCTTTGAGTGTCAAACATCTACGAAGGATAGAATTGACACCAACAAGGTACAAAGTATCGCCAATGATTCGATATGGTTAGGACTGATGTCGAATGCAATGACATTCAGAATTGGACAACTCTGATCGAAAAGTTTGGGTTTGAAGATAGAAAATAATATCCTGTACCATGGATCAATATTGCTAATGAGAAAGAGAGTCTCATTAGGAATGAGCTCATCAAAATCAGTTGACGTGGTTGCAAAGAGAAGGTCACAAATTAACTCAGCAAAAACCAGTGATTTCTTTGATTTGGTTGTGGAAAACTCCAAATCAAACTCCTCAAGGATAACTATCCACTTAGAATATTTTCCCAGCAACCGAAGAGTCAGGATGTAGGTCATGGAGTTGCAATCAAAAATCACAATAGTTTTCCACAAGAAAATATAGTGTCGAAAGCATTGAATGACGTGAATAGTTGCTAAAGAAATTTTCTTGACATGGGCATATTGAGTTTCAATATCGATAAGGTTTCGGCTTAAGTAGTAGATCATGTGTTCATTCTCATCATCATCATCTTGCACCAATACCATGGCAATAGTATTATTGATTGCAGCCAAGTACAAGAAGTAATCATAGTGATAGTTAGGGGGATGCAACAAAGGAGCACTAATGAGGGTGTTCTATAATGCATCAAAATATTTTGAAGCAATTTCACCCCAAATAAAATGGATCTCCTTTTTTAGCAAATGAGTAAATCCCTTAGCAATTTCAACATATTTGGGTACAAAATGATGAAGGAAATTAGCTTTCCCTTGTAAGCTCTGCAACTGATGTAAATATGACAGAGGGGGTAAATTTAAAATGTCTTCAACTTTGGGGAGGACAATCTAGATGCCTTCCTTAGATACCATAAACCCTACGAGATGACCATATTCATCATAGAATACACTTATGTGGATTCAAATAAATATTGTAGTGTCTGAAATGAAGAAAAATAGCTCGTACGTGGTCAGGAAGATTGTGATGCTCAGCAGAATGAGGCGATAAGTCGTCAAGATATCATTGAATGATGTGTTTGATTTCATGAGAAGCATAAGACATCGCTCATTGGAAGGTAGCACTAGCATTTTTCAAACTAAAAGGGAGTTTCTTGTAGGCAAAGGTTCCCCATGGATAGATAAAATTAGTTTTATGCTAATTAGTGGGAAGAATGTTAATCTGGTTGTAGTCAGAAAAACCATTCATAAAAGAAAATTCTCATTTGCAGCACACTCATCAATGATTTGATCGATAAAAGGAGTTGGATAACTGCCTTTGGGACATGCCTGATTGATATCACGGTAATCACCACAAACGTGAATAGTCCCTTATTTTTTAGTCACGAGGACAATGTTCAAAACCCAATCTATTAATGGAATGGGGTAAATGAAACCAACCTTTAGAAGTTTTTCAGCCACTCCCTTTGTAGCGGTTGCCTTTCTAGGGTGCACTGGACAAAGTCACTGACAAACAGGCTTTGTACATGGATAGGTAGTAATTTCATGCACAACTATACTCGGATCTATGCCAGGAATTTCTTCATATGACCAGGCAAATACATCATGGAATTCCTTAAAAATGGCACTGTAAATATTGATCTCATATGGAGAAAAGGAAACCTTGACATAGATGTTCTCAACAATTCCTGGTTTAATGGAAAGGTCGATAAGAATCGTAGCAGTAATTTTCCCCATCTTTCCCTCAGACAAAACTTCATGCACCAAAATGGGCATTGAAGTGGATGGGTGGGTGTATGGGAAACAAAAGGTATCTAAACATGATTAAATCTCTTTGAGACTCAGGAGAAATGAGGAATGATGATGAGCATCATTCCAGGGAGTTTCCTCAAGGGACATAACCTCAATGATACTCTCATCAATGGGAAATGTCTCATTCAAGGGATCCAAAGAATCACAAGAACCAAGACAAGGGGACTGTGAATACATGTCTAGATGCATACTAAGAGTAGCATGACTTTTAGAAGTGACCGTTGAATCCAAAACAACAACTTGATAGGCTTGTTCTATTGGGCTAAGCAGCATGAAATCACCAAAAGAATCAACCTGATCAAGGGAAGGAACGACCCGAGGATCGTGAAAAGTGGAGATGATGTTGACAAAAGTGATGTTCAGAGGTGGGAGGGAAAAATTTCCCATAAGAGAAGATTCTTTGAAAAGACCCACCCCAACACTCTCATAAGGGATGCCAGTATTTCCCACATATGGCATGTTTCCATTCAAATATTTAGAAGAGAAAAATGCTAACTGATCAATGGTGACTATTTTCCCCTCATGAGGAAAATGGAGCACACGAAACAAAGAAGAAACCATGCAAAACATAGCATGAGTCCAGTTTCATCTAAGTAGAAGGTTATAATTCAAATTTTTATTAATGACTTCTACTTCTAATTCAACATTTTTCCCCTCCAACGTGATGGGAAAGCTCTTGAGAATACCGTAAGGATGAGATCCTCTACCATCAAAGGCTTCTAAGGTGTTTGGATACTCGTTGAGAGGCAAAGAGCCTATATCTTTCCAACATGAAATAGATATGATGCAAGTGGAATCACGCTCATCAATCATAGTTTGATGAATTGTCTTCCATTTCATAATGACTTGGATTAAGAAAGCAAGTTGATGGGGAAGACGTGGAACATGGTTTTCCATGTCAAAAGTAATCAAACTCAAATCCATAGGGTCAATTCCTCCTATAAAGGATAGTAATTCTTTCTGTTGTGATGGACAACTCTAGACAACTTCCAAGGCAGACATCGCCAAAGGAGCTTGAGCTAAATCTTCGACAATATTGTAAAGTTGGGTAACCTGCGCATTTGAATTTTAAGATGATTTCCCAAGGACAACCTTGGGAGGTGGTTGAATAACACAGTCATGACTAGGTCTCTCAATATGAAGAGGACCGGAACTGGGTGGAGTAGAAGTGGAAGGTGTATTAGTAACTTCTTTCTCCATAATCTGTTTTGGAGGAGTCAGATAGTATTTTGATCGAGTGGCGATCGAAATAGGTACTATTCCACTCATATAAACTTGAGAATCGGATGATGTAGAAGATTGTGGTTGTTCTACCAATTGGGTCTGTTGTGATGGGAAAGGTTCTTTCAGTAAAGACGATGTCCCTTGAGTACCTTTTAACAAGAGATTAATTTCCGTATGACGAGGAAAATCCTTGGTATAGTGATATTTCTCACAAATTAGGCAAGGATATTTTGGCTTACATTTAGATGCATCATCAACAGATGACTTTGGACGATCCTGTTTTGGGGTATCATATTTTTCTTTTCCTTTACCCTTCTATTTACCTTTGGAGGCTTTGTCTGCCACGATAAATGAAACGACATTAACCTCAAAGGTTTTACTAGGATTTGGAGAGGCATTTGAAGGAGGATTGGATGCAGTAGTTGAAATGAATTTTTTATTCGAAGAAGCTTTACTGGAAGTTTTAGTCATTGATCCAATAATACCATTGACAAGTGGTACATCTTGGGTTTAGAAGATGTTGGATCTGTAGATGGTCTTAGATCATCAGACAAGAGATCATATAATGTGCCAGATTGGGAATACACAAAATCTAAATATTGGGCACAGGCAATGGCTTGACCTTTGGTTACACAACCTCCCATAGCTATGTCCTTGGCAATTTTGTTGACGAATGATTTGGTAAACAATTTAGTTAATAGCTCATTAGGTATATCAAACTTGATAATGTGACATTGATGTCTCCACTCATGGATATGATCAGAGATGTGGGTAGCAGTATTTTGTTTCAAATATGTAAGCAGATGATCACCAGTTTCATAATGAACCGATAACTTGAAGTGAGTAAGGAAGGCCATTTCAAAAGAATTGAAGTATTGATAGGCATCTCGAGGTAACTCCATATACCATTTCATGACAACACCCATCAGGTTCCACTCGAAAAGACATAGACGAACAGAGTCTTCAATCGAGGAATTGGATGAACACCATAAATGGTAAGTCATAACATGGGCCTGGGGGTCTTCTCCAGACTTTCCTTCGAATTTCGGACAATATCCAAGAATCTTAGTAGGAATCGGAGGCCAATATGGCGAATGAAGTATTAGGTCATTAGTGAGTATAGACACATCTGGTAGTTCCAACGTTGTTAGAAATGGCAATTATCGATTGAAAGGAATGGGAGTACTTTGTTAACGCCCAGCTTGTGGATTCCATCCTTGTTGGTATGGGGTTTTCCCCCAAAGTGGCAGATTTTGACCATAAGGAGCTTGATATTTACCCCATTGAGGGGCAGTCTGACCATACAAAGGTGGATTATGCCCCCACAGAGGTGGGTTTTGACTAGGGTAAGGTTGAAACTGACCCACCATGGACCATTGATAACCATGAGGTGGATGAAAAACTTGCGAAACATATGGATTATAAGGTTGATGTTGCACTTGTTGACCCTGGTGGTAAAATTGTTGGCCCTGGTGGTAAAATTGTTGGCCCTACTGCTACAACGGTTGACCTTGTGGCTATAAGGGTTGACCTTATTGATACAAGGGTTGGTTTTGTTGTTGCAAGGGTTGTCATTGTTGTTGTAACACTAGTAGAAAATGATGAAATTAGTGACTAGGTGACTAAAATAGTTAGTCACCGCAATTATTTCAAGTGAATTACTACTAAATTTGAGCAATTTTAAGTGAACAACTAAAAATGGCTAAATTAAATGACTAATTTAGTTAAGGGATAAAATATACAACTAGATAATAAGTGACCAAAATAAAGTGACTAAATTAAATGACTAATTTAATCCAGGACTAAAATATACTACTGGATAATAAGTGATAAAATTAATAATGATTAACTTAAATGACTACTATAGTCCAAGAATAAAATATTACCAAATAAAAAGTACATCAAGTATATGAAGTACTCATTTATGTTAGTAATTTTTAATTATATCACTCCAGAAATGGAAAATTGCAATTTTGATATTGAAGCGTTACATTTCACTACATGGGTCTTTAAATCCATGTGCATTGTTAAACTTTAGAGGCAAATGGGTCTCTGAATCCATCTACAGTGTTAAATTATGAATATTGTTTTGTCTCTAAATTTTAGCATTGCATATGGATTCAAATACCCCCTTCTTTGAATCCATCTACAATGCTAAATTTAGAGACAAAGGGGTCTTTGAGTCCATTTGCAGTATTAAAATTTAGAGACCCCTTCAAGAGTGTCTCTAAATCCATCTGCAATGTTAATTACATAAAAATGACTCAAAATGCACATACATTATCTTGAATACCTTCTAACAAAAACTATTATCCATTGCATTGTGAATAAAAGGTGATATGAGATTACTTGTTCTATGAAAAATTTGATTTAAATCATTTACTTATAATAGTTCATGAATCTTAATGAAGAGCATTTTCATAAATCCTTTTGAGTTTAGATGTTGTGAATTACCTTCATTTTGAACATATTCTATAATATTGGCCTAGTTGAAATCTCTGTGAAATATAACATATGATAAAATGAGAAATGCTAGCTGTAAAGAAACAAAATTGCATAAATGTTTTTTTTTCTTCTATTCTATTGTTTCCTATGCTGCCACCTTACAACAATTACTTTGAAACATGTGGTGCAATTGCTAGGTTTATATGTTTGATGAATGTTGGGTTGTGTTATATTCTTTCCACATAGTTAACAGGGGGTTTGAGGGGTACCTGTAACCCCACTTTATGGGGTCTAGGGCAGCGCCCTGGAAAATTTTGATTCTAGACCCTATGTTAGGTTGGGTGGACCCACCTATGGTTTTGTGCATGATTTTTGCACATGTTTTTTGGACGCGATGGTTTCTCGGTCCATGGTATTGGATGTGATGGTTTTCGGTCCATGATATTGGATGCTTCGGCATGTATAAATATGTATTATAACATTGAAAGGAACATAATGAAAAATCAAGCTGGTAGTCCCGGTTTTGGGATCCAGTGG
>APFE030022162.1:226314-246192 GCA_000404065.3 Pinus taeda
GTGGCCCCCTGTGGAAAGAAAACAACAAGTGGGAGAATGTTGGGTTGTGTTATATTCTTTCCACGTAGTTAACAGGGGGTTTGAGGGGTACCCGTAACCCCACTTTATGGGGTCTGGGCCAGTGCCCCTGAAAATTTTGATTTTGGACCCTATTTTAGGTTGGGCAAACCCACCTATGGTTTTGTGCATGATTTTTTCACATGTTTTTTGGACGCGATGGTTTTTCGGTCCATGGTATTGGATGCGATGGTTTTCGGTCCATGGTATTGGATGCTTCGACATGTATAAATATGTATTATAACATTGAAAGGAACATAATGAAAAATCAAGTTGGTAGTCCTGGTTTTGGGATCTAGTGGGTAAATCTCTGTGTATATGTGTTTTATGTGTTATGCTCTCGCATTGTTTATTTTTCTGTGTTTTAGAATTCGTATGCAAGTAATTTCTGTACGGGGTTAAAATCTACAATGAAAAGAGTGTTTGCAGTTTATATAGACTAATTTGTTATTGCCTTCTTGGGTGATATTATTATACACTCCAAGACAAAAGAGGAGCATGAGTTACATTTGAGGATGGTTTTATAGGTGTTACAAGAGCAATAATTGTATGCCAAGTTGAGCAAGTGCACTTTCTATCAAAGGAAAATCCATGATTTAGTTCACAATGTCTTATAGATGGCATAGCAATGAACCCTCGGAAGATGAAATCCATCAAAGGTTGGCCATCACCAAAAGAATATTTCAAAGGTGAGTCTGTTTATGGGTTTACCTAGTTACCACATGACATTTATTGAAGGTTTCTATAAGATTGTTCATTCAATTATTTCAGTGCGACAAAAATGAGTATAGAGTGAATGGACTACAAATTGTGAAGATAATTTTCAATAGTTGAAATATTTATTAACCAATGCACCTATTCTAAAGAATGCAAGTCCAAATGAGGATATGTTTGTGTGCATAAATGCATGTAAAGAAGGACTTTGTGGACCCCTTATGCAAGATAGGCATGTCATATGAATTGAAGAAAATCAAATAACATGAAATAAATTATGTTACCCATGAGCTGGAGCTTACAACTATAATCCATGCATTGAAAATGTGAAGACATTATCTTATGGGATGAAATTTTGAGTTGAAAATAGACCATAACAGTTTGAAATACTAACATAGACAAATTGGATGGTTTGAATGCTCTAGTGAATCTGACTTTGACATCAACAACATTAATTGAAAAGAGAATAAAGAGGTTAGTGCACTTAGCATTAAGAGGGTGCATGTAATGCATTCCATAGCTATTAGCATATACAAATTAGACTTAAAAAGAATAATTTTGGAAGATTAGGATCAAAATAACACTATTTACAAATTAAAGAGTTCTTACAACAAGGTAATTCACACCAAGAATTTAACGACTACATGCTAGAAGAGGATGGAAACATTTTGCAAAGGAACACAAGTTTATGTTCCTAATTCTCAAGGATTGAGAAATTTAGTGATAAGAGAAATGTGTGATGCGCCATATGTTGGACACTAGGGTACCAAAAAACTATTGGACACTAGGTTGATTACATAGCCAAACACATGTAATGTTAGAAGGTAAAGTATGAACATAGACATCCAACATGATTTCTATATCCATTGTCCACTAGTAGCTAGATTTCATATATCCCAAAAATAAGAGCTCCTTACCCATCTACGTTTGATCCAGATTTATGCAGGAACACAATAAAGTACAAAAATAAACATAAATACAGAGATGCAGTAGAAATAATACTTCATTTCATTAATGTAAAATATTGAAATATGCTTACAAACAGAAATGGAAATAAACTAGCTTAGGCGATGGTAGCTTATCTCTAAGAAGAGATGTGGTGGCTACATACCTATGAACTATGTTACAATGAGGCTCGAAGGCCTGTTTATTGTTAATAAACAATGGAAAACCCTAAACATCTAAAAACCTAACCCTAGGAGATGAAATGCCAAACTATGGGCCCTGTTTGGATAAATTGGTACATCAACTTCTCGAGGTCGTAACTTTTGCATATGATCTTTGTTTGACATGCACAATACCTCATTAGAAATATCTGTCCAAGGACTACGACTTTTGAATGTCCAAAATTGGTCTACAAACCATCAATATATGACTTATGTTGGGCCTCGTTTTCCCAAAAAATGTCATTTAGGGCCTCAAAACAGTTCTGCAAGTTCAGGACCCAAAAAAGCTACCAAAAATAATAAATTGTGCTACAATTAAGGAAACTGAAAAAAACTGAAGGAGACAGTTGTGGTGGTCCAAGTGGGATAGGTAGGTGGCCACAAGCATCCACCTAGATCATTCCTTGCCCCATAAGAAGCAATGGTCCCCATTGTGTTGAGTACCTCCATGAGATGGGGAAACTTCTACTAAACTTAGTCCATGGTGAGTTGTTCTACAATCTCTGATGTGTCCACTAATAGTGGGAAGCATAGTCTAGAGTAGTCCCCATTGAACACTCAGTGTAAGCCAAGGAATGGAGGAATGTTATGCTCCAAAGCATTGTTTCCCACAACCTTGGTAATGGTGTAAGGACCATATCAGAGTGCTATGAGCTTTCGATGGGCTCTTGTAAGGTGTTCTTTCTGCAAATGCAACCCAACATTGTCGCCCAATTAAAACTTGTGTGGAAACCAATGTTGATCATGTCACTACTTGTACTTAGCATTTTCTAGAATGGAGCAGCAATATATCGACCTGTTGTGTAGAGGTGATCTAGGAGTAAGATCGATGGAGTGCTTGACATGACAGTATAGAGGCACCTCCGCGGGGGAGGTGAAGATGTCATTGTACTCCATGACCTTTTCCATCTATTGTTCTCGTGCGGAGGGACCCTGTCTAGATGTCGTGGCCACCGTCTTCTTCTTTCCTTGAGGGTGTATCATTAGGAAAACAAATTTCCTCATTTTGGAAATGAGCTTACTACATTGTTTTGCAGCAACCAAAGAAATGGCAGTAGGCTTTGCTACCTCTGGTATCCTATACAACTTATTCCCCAAAGTAACAATAACAGTGTGAGACCTTGACTCATACACAACATGTCACTTCCACAAGTATGGTTGGCCTAATAATACATCAAAAACATCAAGGCGAGCAACATCACACAATACCTCATCCATGAAGGGCTTGATGTTGTATGGGAGGCGGAAACACTAGCTCACATGAAGATCCCATCCTTGGTGAAGCCACTCGATGGTGTACGGTTGTGGGCATGTTGTGGTCGGTAAGCCCAGCCGCTTCACAACCTCTGGTGAAATGAGGTTCTTTTGGCTCTCTTTGTCAACAATGAACTGTAGCGGGGAGCCCTTTACCCATATCAAGGAGTGGAAGAGGCGCTCCTCCTCCTATGGATCTTCAGGTTCCTCCTTCTGGATATTCATGGTGGAAATGGTGGCATTGGGATCCGCATCAATAATCTGCTTCCCATTGTCATTCCCCTTGTTGGGTTTTGACTCAGAGTCAGAACATGTATCTGATTTCAAAGCCTTCAGCTCAGACACCAGTTACTGCTTGGCCTAACACTCACTTGTGTTGTGACTAGAGCTCTTACGGAACTCACACCACTTTCCCGTGTCCGTCTTTGGCTTCGTGGTCTTGTTCTTTGCTTGCAGCTTTGGCAGGTTGTCCTAGGCTGCCTCGCCTTGACTTTTTCCTTTGTTCTGCAGTTTGGGGGCACCTTTCCCCTACTTCAAATTGGCAGATCCAAAATCTCGCTTCTTCTATTTAAACTTATGCTTGATCTTGATGGTGTATCGGTACGCTATGCCAAGCGAGGATATGTCCAAGAACTCCATCTCATCCTAGATGTACCTGTGTAGGCAGTCATGGTACTTGAGTACCAAATGTTTCTAAGAATCCTTGATATCCAAATTCGTGTGAAGGGTATGAAAAACAATGGTAAACTCTGGCACATCTTGGTCCCTTCCCTGCTGCAGCATTGTCCACTTTATGTATTTATCCTCATAGCTCCTGACAGGGTAATACTTCTCCTTGATGGCATCCCAGAACAAATTCCAAGTGGGTGTGGTTGAAAAAAGTGAGGTTGTACTTTCATCCTTCTACTCACAGAAGGTTTTCCACCAATCCTTGACGTGGGGGGCGACTTTGAGAAAAGAAAAAGTAATATTTTCTCTGCTGGAAATATCATGAACAAAAAAATATCCTTCTAGTATATTTAACCATTTATGGCGTTTGCATCTATTTGGTGTTCAAATTCTTTGTCATATTAGGTTTTGGTCTGTTAACCCCTTAAAATACAACCTCCAAGCACTACTAGGGTCCAAGGAAAAGAGCCACAAGGTCCCTAAATCTGATCTACATTTTATGGACGATCACATGTACCCCAAATATCCTCCACGTATTTTTTTCAAAGGGAAACAATAAGGTCTTCTAGTTTCCACAAATTCATCTAAGTTCATAGTAATAAAGTAAGGTTCATCTCCATGCATGACCCTAATGTAATTCATGTCCACTCAAAAGAAAAAAAGAGGATATGAGGATGTCCCTTTAGTTGTGATCATCCTTTAACACTGGTCCATTCTCTTACCAAGTGTATGGGTAACAATCCCATACAAGTCTACAATCATTTTAAAAGGTTATGTCCACAATATGCTCAAAACAACATTCAAATTCCCTTAGTTTTCTCCAAGCCTATTCGAAACTGACTCAAGCAGTCTTCAACTACATGAATGGTGTAATCTTCAAACTATCCATACCTAGTTTCATCCCCTTTTGACCCCCTTTTTTCCACCTTCAATACAAAGTTTACCATGGTCATCTTATAACTGGATCTCCCTTTTGCACCTGGTGAGAATATTGCCTCATTCTTTAGGAATGGCTTGCTTTTGAAAAGGATTACACTAATACTCTCAATATATGTGGGGCTAGAAGATTACAATAATACTCTCAATATATGTGGGGCTTACGCGTGCTTCTTTAAAAAATCTTATAATACATCATGTTATAAAAAAATTAAAATAGGCTCCTCACTTTGGTTCTTGGATTTGTGGTAAAATCTGGACCGAGTTTCTGAAAGTAATGTTATTCTCGAGGATGCCAACAATATTTTTCACTTCATGAAGGTTTTAACCTATCTTTAGTCTTTGATGAGTTTTTGGATGATTGTACTTTAAAAATAAAGATGCATCTGCATTTTTCTCACTTGCTAATTTTGAATTAATGAAAAAATTAAAAGAAGGGCTTTACATTTGCTTGTAGAGTTTAACTGAAATTGATGGAATGTGGTGATTGCATCAAATGAGTATGAAATTGAATTTAGAATTTTTATTGATGTCCCCAATGCTTGGAAAATGTAATGGGATTGGATGATAAGTTAACATGTAAGGTATTTAGTGAGGCATTGCTTCTCTTCTAAGAAAAAGATATCTAAACCAAGTGTAATACCAGGGAGAGAGAGACTTATGTAGTATGTAAAGCTTAGTTGTGTGGGTTTGAGGCTCAAGGCCTAGTTGCTCCATTTAACTGAAGTAAAACGAGAGGAAATGAGGCAATTAGTACTCTAGTGTAAAACTTAGCTATGAGGATTTGGGGTTAAAGGCTTAATCACTTCACAAATGAAATAAAATAAGATGAAATGAGACAAGGACTTGCAAATCATTAGTTATATGTTATGACATTAAATGAGTAAACACAAAGTATCAAAATTCGAAGTTGAATCAACACTTTTGTATGAAATTCGCCCAAGTATTTTTTTTGGCTGAATTCCCCTCAAATCTACATTTGATTGTTGTAAAAGCTCAGACCACATCTATGTAATCGAGGTTTCCCTCTTCGGTGCACAAACCTTCCCCCTTGGCTACCCATTGTCTTATGAGGTTGTGTTCCCCTACACTCCTACATGCTCACTAGGGGTACCACACTCTAACATGACATATTCTAAGATATATTATTGAGGGGGGGGGAGGGTGTCTAGGAAATTATTGTTGCCATAAGAGGGCCTTGCCATGTTTAGCTCAACACAGCAGGAGAAAAATGCTCATGTAGAAGGATTGATGATGCTTTTTCAATTGTGGGAAATAAAAATGTCATACATTATGGTGTTTCTCGGTACAATATTATCGATTCACAGAGAAAGATCAATGGCGCCTTGAGTAGAATTGTACCAATGTGTGGGCAAGGGTTGGACACATTAGATTCATTTTTAGTATCATCATAATAAACTACATTCAAATTGGTTATGAAGGGTTTAGGCAAATGCAAGACTTATGAGATTCATTTTTAACTATCATAATAATGAACTACATCAAAATTGGTTATGGAGAGTTAACATATTGTTAAAAGTTATTTTTTTAGCTTTAAAATCTAACTTAATAATTATAAAACCAAATCTCACTTTTATTCATAAGATGGAAACCTATAATATTATATAATTAACATTAGTAAAATATATTTATAATTTTTTCGTTAAATATACAAAATCCAATTCTGAATCTAAATTTGTTTAAAACTATAACTGATAACATAGTTATTATTTTGTAATTTTAAAAAATTAAAATGTATTTTTTTTTAAATGAGTATTGTTAGGCCCCTATACTACTAGTGTAACCCCTTATTGTTATTAGTACAACCCATTTATTATATTGATGTACCCATGTAATGCCCATATTGTTATTATTACACCCTATAGAAGCCCACTATTGTTATTAATGTGCCCTTACATTATTATTGTTATGTCGACTTTGATTATGTTATGACTCCTTAGACTCCTAATATAGAAAGGAGGTTTTGTCATTTGAATCATCCAAGAATTGTTCATTTATGTAATGTAAAGGAGGTTTCCCCCTCGAAGAGGCTGAATTCTAAGGCGTTGATCTATCTTTTCTATCTTTTCTAGAGCTGGTTCCATAACATTTGGTATCAGAGCTTTGGATTCTAGGGTTTTGCTGCTCCAAACCAGTCATCGTGGCATTTTCGCTATAACTTTTTTTTGTGATGTTTTAGATGATAAAAAAAAAACCATTTGAGAAGGAATCGCGCTGAATCTCGGGTCTGAATTTCAGATCTTGTCGCACTATATTTTCGACGATATGATCTAAGGAAGTTGGTCTTTTTGCAGACTCCTGAATTACATTCCAAATAAGTGACCTAGGGAAAATTGTCATAACTTTCTCTCTGAGCATCGGATTGAAATTTCATAAGAAGGTACATAACGAGAACGGACTGTAGTTTCTTGTATATATTTTTTAGAGCCAAATGTCGAATCAGTGACTCATGGCACATCATACAAGTTCGCTCTACTGAACTAGTCTATAATCAGGTCACTGTGGGAGATTTCGCATAACTCTTTTTGGGAGAATTCAATTTGGATCAAACTTGTGACATTGGAAAGAGGATACAGAGAGCTACTATAGGTCACAATTTCAGAACTTAAAGATCTGAAAGTACAGAGTTATAGTCGTTTGAAAATTGAGCTCCTAAAATCAAGAAAAAACAAGATGAGGAAGTTTGATGGCAAGGATCCGATAAATTGGATACTTCAAATGGAGCAATATTTTGATCTACATGGCGTACCACTGTTACAAAAGGTATGTATTTCATCTTCATATTTAGAACCGGATCAATTTTTATGGTATGAAGGGCTTTGTTCTCGTAACCAACTTGTTACCTGGTCAATTTTCACTGAAGAAATAATAGCACATTATAAGGATACAAAGAGCAAAACTTTTTTAGAGCAACACCACAACAATTGGAAAGAGTAAAAGGGCTTTGTGACATAGTGGAAAGCAAAATTATGGAAACCAGGAAGCATACCCCTCACAACTATAAAGATGGAAGTATTGTTTCTCCTAGCCTTCCACAACTTACAAGGGTTACACCACAACAATTGGAAGAAAAAAGAGAAAAAGGGCTTTGTTACAATTGTGATAGAAAATGCACTAAAGGTCATAAGTGTGCTGAGAAGAAATTATTTTACATAGAATATGGAGAGGAGGAAGAAAAGGATCAAGAAACATCAAAAGAAGAGGATATACGCCAAGACCCCACCCCAGAAAAAGAAGAAATGAATCAGACCATATCTTGTAAAGCATTGGAAAGAATTGCCACTCCTCAAACTCTCAAGATAGAAGGACATATCAAGAACAAAAAGGTGCAATAATTGAAAGATCACATCTAGAAAGAAGAAATGAATCCAACCATATCTTGTAATTCATTGGTCAAAATTACCACTCCTCAAACTATTAAGATAGAAGGACATATCAAGAAGAAAAATGTTCAAGAAGTGAAAGATCACATCGAGCATCAAGAAGTGAATCTGACCATATATTGTAAAGGATTGGAAGAAATTACCACTCCTCAAACTCTAGATATAGAAGGACATATCAAGAAGAAAAATGTTCAAGCAGTGAAAGATCACATCGAGCATCAACAACAAGTTCCCCAACTTTTAAAGGATAATGCCACTTCGGTGCAAAATCAAACGAAACAACAGGTAGATCAACATCGTAGTGAAAAATGTTTTGATTTATGTGATTGGGTATTTTTACTATTACATCTCAAGCAAGCTATTTATGAGAAGGAAATGTTGGCAATACTACATGCACTTAAAAAATGGCAACCTTACCGAATGGGAAGACTCTTCAAGGATGAGGATGTGGAAGTATTGTTTTGTGCTATTTCTATTATCCAACCAGATTGGATTAACGAGGCAAGGGATGAATGGAAGAAGGATAAAGAAGTATGGCCACTTATTCAAAAGTTGCAAATGATCCCAATTCAAACAATATTGCCAAAAATTGAAGAGGAAGAAAAAATCATATTGGAACCTAGAGCAGTCACAGAAACAAGAACTCGACAGCTACGAAATCAATCAATTTCAGAGTATCTCATCAAGTGGAAGAACTTACCCGCTGAAGATTCCACATGGGAGGAAAATAATTTTATACAGAAGCATCAAGAACTACTCAGCGTTGAGGACAACACTTTTTGTAGGAGAGGGTCATGTAGGGACTTATACTAACTCGTGTGAACCCCTTATTGTTATTAGTACAACCCACTTATTATATTGATGTACCCATGTAGTGCCCATATTGTTATTATTGTGCCCCATAGAAGCCCACTATTGTTATTATTGTTCCCTTACATTATTATTGTTATGTCGGCTCTGATTATGTTATGACCCCTTAGACTCCTATATATAGAAAGAAGGTCTTTTCATTTATATCATCCAAGAATTGTTCATTTATGTAATGTAAAGGAGGTTTTCCCTTCGAAGACGCTGAATTCTAAGGCGTTGATCTATCTTTTCTATCTTTTCTAGCGCTAGTTCCATAACAAGCGTACACTAAGATATGAAAATATACCTTCCATACATTTTTATATATTCATTAAATATAATGTTTTTAAATTTATATAAAAAATAAAATAATTTTTATTAAGAACATTAACAGTCATCCCAATTTAAATTTATTTATTTTCCATGTTTTCTTCCCGCCTTAGGAGAATGCTAGTGTATACGAATATTGTAGAGTTGTAAAAAAGGAAAGGCCAGAACAATTGTTGGGCACGACAGCGCAACATGATTGATCTCCAATCTGCTCTGCGATTATATATAAACATTTACAGGTAGCCAGATCGATCTTTAGGATCTGGAGATCGATTCACATTCTTCAAATTGATTGAACTCTTAATGCCTTTGATGCAGATTTGTTATGTATTTTCACATGACATGCTGCAGTGATTCGCTAGCAGATTTGTTCTATATTTTCACATGATATGCTGCAGTGATTTGCCGGCTGTTAAGGTTTTAGGTTTGACTTTGGATGCATTGAGGGATCGACGGATGAGGAGGATCTCTTCAATGGCTTGTCCACAACATCGATTTGTTCGAATCCTATTTTTGCAAGGAAGATTTGGAACACGATTGCATGATCATTGGTTCCGAAGCCTGGGTAAATTTACTGAAGTGAATACTTACACAGGTACCTTTCTCTCCTTTAATTCCTTCCACGAATTCGATTGCTTCAAATATTCTACCCAATTTTTAAGATTTTCCCAAAAATTACGATTCATCGAAGTTGACCTGAAATTATGTTATTTGTGTTTTCACGATTGTAGCTTCAGATGCACTAGCTGCGCAATTTCTTTACTAGCAATGAAATTTATGTTAAAGATGGGTTAAAACCTTATAGTAGTTTGGTAGCATACCACACAAGAACAGAGTTTCCGATTATGTCATTGGTTTAATTTACTTTCTTATACTCTGAATTGAAGGATTTGAAAAGCGGTCAGAGCATGATGTTCTTTTTCCCTATCCCCTTGAGTGAACTGTCTGAACATGATGGCATCTCGTAGATCTTTCAGCTGATATATCATATGATTCAATCAGTTATAGATTTAAGTTGTAAATGACAATGATACGTAGCCAATTAGTCTATAAAGATGAGATCACTGACTCAGTAGACTTCGACATCTGCAGGTGCACAATAATATAGTTACCACAAGAACTAATGAAACATTTGATGCTCAATTTTAGAATTCATTTTGTTTCCAAGGTTCAAATTCTCTTTTTTCAAGGATGCTTTGATTAAATACAATTAAATTGGTGTGATGTTTGGACCTTAGCTTAATATATTACAGAACATGATATTGAGAAAGAGGAAGATGTGTTGATTGTAGCAATTGTCCCAGAAACGTGCATTGTTGGATCTAAAGTTGGATGATCTCACTGCCTTATTCATTATCTAATCATTATGTTTATGCACTCTACAGATATGGATGCATGCTGATCAGAATGGTACATGCTTCCTTGGACGGGCACAATTTCAAAATACTTTAAAGCTAGTAACAGTAGCACATAGTGGTCATGAGTTGACACAAGATATTGTGAGGGTCGCTTTGTTTGGACCAGCAGCATCTCAAATTCCTGCACTTCAAATTTCACCACCCACTGCAGTTACACCATCTCCCATTCTTCCCTCAGTGGGCATTAGAGGTCTCACAATACAACCGAGTGTGGGAGATGATCAACAGTATTTTCCTCCAGGAAATAATCAGTTTTTACAGCCTGTCTCACCACCAACTATTCCAACACCAACCCCTTTGTAGGGAGCTTCCATGGGAATTCCTGGAGTTGGCACAACAGGTCAGCACCCAAAACTTTCTAGCGGTTTGGCAGAGTGGCCAAGTTCAAGGATTTTTGGACCAACTTTCGTTGGACCTATTAGCATTGTTTCTATTGCGCAGGGTGTTCAAATTAGTGGGAAATCTTCCCTTGTCACTCAAGCTAGATGGTCTCAGGAAAGCAAACTCAGCTTTTCAAGAAGTGTTAATTCCATCAGTACCATCAAAACCCCTGCAAGATAACATAAAATCCATCTTGTCTGCACGACTAAGGGATGTTAAAGGCATGTTTGTTGATGGAAATTCTTTTTATTTAGATCCAATTTTTGGTGGAGATGTTTTTCCTGCTACCCCTCTCAATCTAAACAGATTGTAGCTTCCCGGCCTCTATGTTCAGTCAACAATATTTTGTCTTCTATGGCTCTTGTACCAAAACTAGCTACACCTTCTATGGCTCTTGTACCAACACCAACTACACCTGCTCCAGCTCTGGCTAAGCACAATCAGCTAGATAAATCACAGAGCACATCAATTGTGCCTGTATCCATTGGAGTTGGCGCAACAACTTCAAGCCTGGAGGAAACACCCAATTGTCCCTGTCAAGGATGATGCAGTATGATGCTCAAAAGTATACCAAGGTTTTCTCTGAGGTGGACATCGACAGGGATGGTAAAATCACCGATGAAAAAGCTCATGATATTTTTCTGAGTTAGAATCTTCCGAGAGGTATTGAAGAGACAAATGAGAATCTAAAGTTGGTGATTATTTCCATGCCATTTGACTAAATTTTGGGATTAATTAAGTCGTTATGTGAGTTTACTTGATATATTCATGGTTGTGGGCTTTATTAATATTGGAATTTAATGTAACATTTTTAAAGGTTGATATAGACATGTCGGTAGGCACATGAAACTTTTCTAAAGGTTCTCAATTTTGTATGAAAGAATAATTTAGTCGGCCCATGAATTTCTTAGTGCTCATTTTATTATCTGTTTTATGTTGTTTGAATCAGTAAGGTTATCATAACAACTGGCCATTAGATATTCGGGTTCCATTATTTGAGGATTGAATATCCATGTTATCAATGACATATCACATATCTATAAAGAAGATTGGCTTTTAATGGATATTTTGAAGGAAATGTTTGTGTGACATCACCATCACACTATCTTGACTTTAGTTGTTAGTGTTTTCTTGGGTGCATCATGTAGAGGTTTTAAAGCAGGTGTGGGATTTGTCTGACCAGGATGGGGACAATATGGTTTCTTTAAGGGAGTGCTACATTGCATTCTATTTGATAGAACGATATATAGAAGATTGTGCCTTTTGTCTATTGTTCTTCTTGGTATTTAGATTAATGAAGCACTGAAGTCTGGAGTTGAAGTGCAAATTACTACTCAATGTTCAGTTGTGTTCAGTGGAATGCCTTGGTGGTAAAACCCAGGTATTTTTCATTTTTACGACAATTTTCTGAAAAAATACTTATGGTTGAAAGTCGCACTTTCATTTCATCTTGTATTCAAGTCTTGTAAATAAAAGTTTATACATCAATCGTTTTTTATGAATAGATGCAATTATATTTTGATTTCTTCAAAGTTGGTAATTGTTTATCGAAATTTTTTTAGTTGTATCATTCAATGGAAGAATATTTGTTTGTTTGTCTAATTTTTTTTGGGTTCATTATGGTCTATTAATATTGAACTTGGGCATGGCACTTTAACATAACATAGGCTTACAACCGCATGTAGTCATGGTTTCTTGACCTGGTATGCATGGTGTTGTTCCTGGAAATATGCCAGGGCAATTTCAAACACCTCGAAATGGGATAAATACTGAACATTCGGTTGAGCAGAAGCCCTGTGTGCTAGTTTTGGAATTGAATTTTGTAAATTAGCTAAGCTGGGATGAGTATAACACTTTGAAGTCAAAATAAAAGGATGCAGAGAAAAATGTATTCTTACAAATATATCTATTCAACAATTGCTTTGTTTTTAGTGGATTTTTCACACTAATAGTGAAAAAAGGCATCAAGGGAAATTTGAGGTTTTATGGACTTATACATTGATGTTCCCATGTAAGTAGATATAGCTTATTGTTTCACAGTATTGACTAGATATTGCAGAAATTTGAGATGTTCTTGTTGCACAGTTGGGTTGGAAAAAGATGGTATTTCAGAGCAATCAAATATTTGGTAATGTGTCTATTTGGTTCGATCTTGAAATTTTTTATAGCAAGTGTGCCCATGTGTATCACAAATAACAACCTTAATCCATACCATAGAATACCACTAACTAGGTTAATAGTAGTTTCATTGTTTTGTTCCTAAATATTAGGATATAACATTAGTGATCCTAATTTATTTTTATATTAGGGTCATTACTAACAGGTTTTGTAGATGCTCGATTGCATGACATGTCAATTAGTTAAAATATTTCTTAATAAATTTTGGGGTAATCAGAACATGTGTGATTTCAAGTATGCACAAATCAATATCAATCATAAAGTTTAGCCATCTATATATCATAAATTTGCTTTAGAGTTAATTAGGTAGACATGAATGTTCTATATGATATCACAACTCTTATATAAATTAAGATAAATATTTTGCTAAAAAATGTGGATACAACCAAATCTTAAGGTATCATATTATCCACAAGTTATTTATGTTGAGAAAACAGAACAAATTGGCACCACATTGCACTATTTGTGTGAACATCACTCGCATTACTGCAAAAGTTATTTTTATTCACATTAAGGAAACTATATTTAAATGGGCATGAATCCATAAGAAAACAGGAAGGACATATAATATGTCACCATAGAACCAAAGGTGGTAATGGAACTAATGAGCTTGTGATGATTAAGAACAAAGTAGTGGGTAATGGGTTACAAAGAAAGCTTATACCTTGGTTTATTGAAACTTTAATATATAAGATAATATACAGTGAAAGGATATGAGTTACATGTGTGGCCTTGATAGGTCATTGTTTATTGTGATGTTTCCTTGGTATGTTATATGAAATTTTCATTAAGGTCCTTAAAATTAAAGGGGAGTTTGTTCCATAGCTATTCATGTTTTTTGTTACTCTCAAGAAAATCCCTTTTCTACACCTGAGGTTGATAATTTTTCTGAAATAGTGAATAAGCTAATGAGGTGAAGCATTGTACCCATGAACTATTTGGAATTTGATTTCTCAAAGAGTGCATCATGCGAAGGGTGATGAGAAGTAATATGATCTATACTCAAGGATGTAACTTTCTAAGTTCAAGCAGGTTTTGATAACTCTTTCTACACATTAATATATGCATTTATCAAGGAGATATTCTATTAAATGCCATGTCGTTTTGACATGCATTTGGAATTGTTCAATTCAGTAATTTTCAAACTAGATACTTTTGCCTACAAATACCTTAAATTACTTGACATGGTACTTAGATTTTTAAGATATTAATAGTTAATAATCAATAATGTATGTTGTTTAAAATCAATGTGAGATTGCAAGTTAGTATATCTCTTGAAGTGCTCCTTATCCATTTAAATAAATCAAAATAATATTTTAGATTGCAGATTACTGTGGTGTGATTTTTGAATGAGGTTCGGATTCTCCACAGTTTCCATGTTTTGTTGTCGACGTTTCGAGTCTGAAACTAGACTCATCATCAGGACAAATTGTGAGGAGAAAAGAAGGAGTTTTGGCAGGTATAAATATGACAATTGCAGAAAGTGAAGACATATGGCCGACTCTTTGTTTTCCTAATTATAATCTAATTATTATTATTGATATTTAAGTCCTATGTTTTCATAATTCAATACCTAAATTGTTATTCAGATTTTTATATTAATAGTTAATATTTATATTTTATTGATATGCATCATTATTTAAATTATTGTATATTAATTAATGTTTATGAAATATTTTGTTATAGGATTATGTTTTTATTTCTTAAATAGCTTACTCCAATAATTTAATAACTAAATTTTTATTCAATTTTTATATTAATATTAATAGTTTAATACCTTTATTTTATTATTATGCATTATTATTTGAATTCTTGTTTGTTAAATAATGATTATGTAATTTCTATTGATATATGTTTATGCTTCTTATTCAAATGATTAAATAGGATTTTATATTGTTAAGAAGGTAAATTTATTGTGTTTATTCTTAGATAAATGTTTTGATTATTGATGTTCATACTTATTTGTTAACCTTAGTTCATTAATGCTAGTATTATTCTTATGGTTATTAATATTAATGTTTTTTATGTTATTCAATTCCTTATTATGATTTGTTCATATTTATTATTTGCTATTAATATTTATTGATAGTGCACTAATTTAGAATATTAAAGTTATTAATTATTGATGTTCCTACCTCTATGCTAATCTTAGTTCATTAATGATAGCATTATTCTTATTGCTATAAATATTTTTTTATGCTATTTAATTCCTTATTATGTTTTTGTTCATATTTATTATTCACTATTAATATTTATTGATGGTTGCTTATCCATATTACTATTTATGTTATAAATTAAGATATTTCTTATTGTTCATATCTATACAATTATCACTGTTATCTATTATAAATGATATTAATTCCTATTCGATGTACTAATCCTGTTATGCTTCTATTATTTATATACCCCTATAGCTAACTTTTAATGCTTTCATTATAATAGTGTTTTTATATATTGCTCCAAATAGATCTATTTGATTTTAAGATGGTTATTCTTATTCTTTTATTATAATATTTAATAGGATTCTTTTTATACTTGAACTTCTTCTAGCTTAGGTATCTAAGGGGCAGCAGGTTAATTTTATTATTATTAAAACAGGCTTAAGAATTTTTAACAATGTTATTAAGATTATTAGCGGGGGTTAGCAAGGGGTTCCAATTTTTGCTAATTTCCATGCCACCGTCCCTATTAAGGTTTTTAGGATGTTTAATGATTTCAATAGCCTCTCTAACCTTACGCTTGAATTGGTGCTCTACATTAGCAATGACTTTGGTGTCTTCAAGGCAGATATGATGATTAGTTTTACCTACATGTTCTGCTAGGGCTGATGTTCGGGTTCTTTCAAGTCGAATGTCTGCACTATGCTCTTTGAGTCTAATTTTAACAGATCTACCAGTTTCTCCTATGTACTGATCTCCACAAGAACAATTGATGATGTAAACTCCTTTTTGCTGAAGCTGCTGTTGGTTGTCCTTAACAGATCTCATTCTTTGCTTGATAGTAGACATGGGCTTGAAAGCAGTCTTTATATTTTTCTTATTGAGGATTTTTGCTATCTTGTCAGTGACCCCTTGGATGTAAGGAAGATAGGTATTGGAGGTGGGGGTGTCTTTTGTCTTGTTTTTATTGCTGTTTGATTTTTCTTTTTGAATGGCTTTGCATATGTCTTTATTGTTGTACCCTAGGTTGGTAAAGGCTCTTTTTAGGTAAGAGATTTCTTCATCGGTGTGGTTTATATCAGAGATTCTAAAGGCTCTGGTGAAGAGGGTTTGTAGTACCCCCATTTTTTGGGCAGGGTGGTGATGAGAATCGGCATGAAGGTAGTTATCTGTATGGGCCTTTTTTCTAAAAACTTTGTGACCTACAAAAAGTGGGAGCTACACAAAGCTAGAAAAAAACACCATCTCCAAAATCTCAAACCTCGTAAAGAAAGCCATTAAGGAAACCAACCTTGATGATAAAATAAAAAAGAGATTAACTCCTAACAGTGAAATCACCCCTAGGATCTATGGAGCCCCTAAAATTCATAAAAAAGATGCCCCCCTTAGACCCATAGTCAACACCATAGGGTCCCCCACCTATGAATTAGCCAAGTACGTAGCTAGCATTCTGTCCCCGCTTGTGGGCAAGACTAGCTCCTTCATCAAAGACTCCAATCAATTTGTTAATCACATTAAAAACACCAATCTTAAGCCAGGAGATAAAATCGTGAGTTTTGATGTAGTACAGCTCTTCACCAAAATTCCCCTTAATGAAGCCGTACAGGTAGTCAAAGAAGTAGCAGATCCCCAAACTGCAAAATTAGCTGAAATCTGTCTTCGCTCAACCTTCTTCTCCTTCCAGGGTGAAATATTTGAGCAAACTTCAGGTGTCGCTATGGGATCACCTCTCTCACCTATAGCGGCAAACCTTTTCATGGAAAAATTCAAAAAGAAGGCACTGGACTCATACCCATTAAAACCCAAATCCTGGGTTAGGTTCGTAGATGACACCAGTGTCAATTGGCCTCATGGCGAGGATGAGCTAAATAAGTTCCTGAATCATCTCAATAACCTGTCTGAAGACATCAAATTCACCATGGAGGTTGAAGAAAATAATTGCATTCCTTTCTTAGACATTCTCATCATTAGAAATAAGGATGGTTCCATAGGTCACAAAGTTTTTAGAAAAAAGGCCCATACAGATAACTACCTTCATGCCGATTCTCATCACCACCCTGCCCAAAAAATGGGGGTACTACAAACCCTCTTCACCAGAGCCTTTAGAATCTCTTATATAAACCACACCGATGAAGAAATCTCTTACCTAAAAAGAGCCTTTACCAACCTAGGGTACAACAATAAAGACATATGCAAAGCCATTCAAAAAGCAAAATCAGACAGCAATAAAAACAAGACAAAAGACACCCCCACCTCCAATACCTACCTTCCTTACATCCAATGGGTCACTGACAAGATAGCAAAAATCCTCAATAAGAAAAATATAAAGACTGCTTTCAAGCCCATGTCTACTATCAAGCAAAGAATGAGATCTGTTAAGGACAACCAAGAGCAGCTTCAGCAAAAAGGAGTTTACATCATCAATTGTTCTTGTGGAGATCAGTACATAGGAGAAACTGGTAGATCTGTTAAAATTAGACTCAAAGAGCATAGTGCAGACATTCGACTTGAAAGAACCCGAACATCAGCCCTAGCAGAACATGTAGGTAAAACTAATCATCATATCTGCCTTGAAGACACCAAAGTCATTGCCAATGTAGAGCACCAATTCAAGCATAAGGTTAGAGAGGCTATTGAAATCATTAAACATCCTAAAAACCTTAATAGGGACGGTGGCATGGAAATTAGCAAAAATTGGAACCCCTTGCTAACCCCCGCTAATAATCTTAATAACATTGTTAAAAATTATTAAGCATGTTTTAATAATAATAAAATTAACCTGTTGCCCCTTAGATACCTAAGCTAGAAGAAGTTCAAGTATAAAAAGAATCCTATTAAATATTATAATAAAAGAATAAGAATAACCATCTTAAAATCAAATAGATCTATTTGGAGCAATATATAAAAACACTATTATAATGAAAGCATTAAAAGTTAGCTATAGGGGTATATAAATAATAGAAGCATAAAAGGATTAGTACATCAAATAGGAATTAATATCATTTATAATAGATAACAGTGATAATTGTATAGATATGAACAATAAGAAATATCTTAATTTATAACATAAATAGTAATATGGATAAGCAACCATCAATAAATATTAATAGTGAATAATAAATATGAACAAAAACATAATAAGGAATTAAATAGCATAAAAAAATATTTATAGCAATAAGAATAATGATATCATTAATGAACTAAGATTAGCATAGAGGTAGGAACATCAATAATTAATAACTTTAATATTCTAAATTAGTGCACTATCAATAAATATTAATAGCAAATAATAAATATGAACAAATCATAATAAGGAATTGAATAACATAAAAAACATTAATATTAATAACCATAAGAATAATACTAGCATTAATGAACTAAGGTTAACAAATAAGTATGAACATCAATAATCAAAACATTTATCTAAGAATAAACACAATAAATTTACCTTCTTAACAATATAAAATCCTATTTAATCATTTGAATAAGAAGCATAAACATATATCAATAGAAATTACATAATCATTATTTAACAAACAAGAATTCAAATAATAATGCATAATAATAAAATAAAGGTATTAAACTATTAATATTAATATAAAAATTGAATAAAATTAGTTATTTTATAGGCATTTTAAAAATAAAAACATTAATCCTATAACAATATTTCATAAACATTAATTAATATACAATAATTTAAATAATGATGCATATCAATAAAATATAAATATTAACTATTAATATAAAAATCTGAATAACAATTTAGGTATTGAATTATGAAAACATAGGACTTAAATATCAATAATAATAATTAGATTATAATTAGGAAAACAAAGAGTCGGCCATATGTCTTCACTTTCTGCAATTGTCATATTTATACCTGCCAAAACTCCTTCTTTTCTCCTCACAATTTGTCCTGATGATGAGTCTAGTTTCAGACTCGAAACGTCGACAACAAAACATGGAAACTGTGGAGAATCTGAACCTCATTCAAAATAATATTATGGATTATGAAGTACATATTAAAGAGAGGTAGGTGTTTATTGTATTTAAAATACATCTTACAAGTTAAGCATGTCATATAACCCTAACTAGCCATCCATATTCTCTCTTACAACTAATGGTTGCATGCATGGAATTCACTATTATTGTGTTTGTAACCAACATACAATATGATGATTCATCACATTGTATTTATTTTTCATATCATGTTTGGTCCATTGCTACCTTAACTGGTAAAGATACTTCCATCCATAGTTACCAGACTAGACATCATGAGAAGGAATATATTTTTCTTCAATGGGTGTTAAGAAATCCACATGAATTATGTTATATACCTAGGGGGTAATATGGGGTACAAAGG
>APFE030022166.1:0-11091 GCA_000404065.3 Pinus taeda
TGTCCTTAATTCATTGAGCCGAGAGTTTGGTCCCTCCAGAAGTAAGAGAAATGTTGTGAGCCTCTTTGGCTTAAAGGTTTTGAGTACTAGAACTTTACTTGTGAATGGGGGAAACTAGTAAATAGAGGGGTGAAATGACTAAGGGGAAGTTAATTAAATCAACTTGCAAACCATTTTTCCTGCTTTTTCTACTACTCATGCACATTGAGAGATGTATTGAAATATGACATAAGTGCTTTTGTGCCATCAACTTGATGCTTCTACAACCTTTCTTGTACTTACCCATTACTTATACTTTTTTTGATAGTGGCTCACAAGTAAAGCTAATTTCTGAAGCAATTGTAAAGAAATTGGGATTAACAACTACACCTCATAAGACACCATACCCATTAGGATGGTTGAATAATAAAGCACAACTACAAATGACTAGACAGTGCAAACTCAAGTTTTCTTTTGGGTCAGCATTTGTAAATGAGGTTGAGTTAGATGTAATTCCTTTGGATATATGTGGAATTATTTTAGGAAGTCCTTACTTGTATGATAGAAAAGTTATTTTCTATAGAGCTGAGAACAAGTATCTACCTGTTAAACATGGAATCAAATACTTTGTAAGAGCTCATAAGCTCAAGAATAATTATACTTTCATAAACTTTGGACAGATGAAAAGAATGATAAATTCATGCAAATAGTTCTTACTAATGGTTGTAAAGGAAAGGAAAACTTATAAGACCAATGTATTTGAGGTCTGTAATTCTGATCAGCAAGATGATATAGAAAAGATTGTTTCAGAGTATGATGTCCTGTTTCAAGAGCCCCAAGGTTTGCCACCCGAAAAGGGAATAGTACATGATATTATTTTGCAGCAAGATGTTCCTTTGCCTAACATTTGGATGTGCAGGTTATCTGCTTTAGAGAATGTTGAAATCAAGAAGCAGGTGCAGGAGTTGCTGGAGAAAGGTTTCATCAGGTCTAGCACATCACCATGTGGGTCACCAATTGTTTTGGTGAGAAAGAAAGATGGCTCGTGGAGAATGTGCATTGATTACTGAGCACTAAATAAGATAACAATCAAAAACCGTTATCCCCTTCCTCGCATAGATGATCTTTTAGATCAATTGAAGGAAGCTGTTTATTTCACCAAGCTGGATTTGCATAGTGGATACCATCAGATCAGAGTTGGAGAGCAACATACATGGAAGACTGCTTTCAAAACAAAGCAAGGATTGTATGAATGGTTGGTTATGCCTTTTGGCTTGACCAATGCCCCTGCTACTTTCATGAGATTAACGAATTCTGTACTCAGACCTTTTCTTGATGATTTTGTTATTGTGTATCTGGATGACATTCTGATTTTCAGTAAAACCTCGAAAGAACATTTAAAGCATGTTAAGCAGACATTAGATGTTTTGAAAAGAGAAAAAATTTATGTTAACTCTCTAAATGTGAATTTGGCAAAACCTCTCTAAATTATTTGGGTCATATAGTAGGGGGAGGTGAATTGAAAATAGATCCCTCTAAAGTGGCAGTCATTATAAACTACCCTAAATCCAAGTCTGCTACACAAGTGAGAAGCTTCTTAGGAGCAGCACAATATTGGAGGAAATTCATTTCAAATATTTCCTCAATTGCAGCTCCCTTACATGCTTTGACAGGATTGAACAAGGTGTTTCAGGGGGGAGGCAAATAGCAGAAAGCCTTCAACACCTTCAAAGAAAAAATTAGTACAACACCTGTACTAGCACTGCCAGATCTACGAAGGCCATTCGAGATCCAAACTAATGCTAGTGACTATACCATGGGAGCAGTGTTGACACAGCACGGTAAACCCATATGTTATCATTCTGAGACTTTTAATCCGGCAGTGGTTAACTATCTTACCTATGATAAAGAATTGTATGTGTTAGTTCAGAGTGTGAAAAAGTGGAAACATTACTTAATGGGCGAAGAGACATTAATACACACTGATCATCAACCACTTCAATATCTACACTCCCAAACTAAGATGCAAAAATCAAGACATTATAGATGGATGGGTTTTCTACAACAGTTCCATTTAGTCATCAGATATAAAACGGGCATACATAACAAGGTTGCAGATATGTTATTTAGACCCATTATAAATGCATCTACCATACTTAAGCATAATTTTGTGCTGCATGAAAGCTACATAGAACAGTATGCTCAGGACATGGACTTTAAAGATGTATATGCAATTTTGAGTCAAGGAAAAAGAGTAGAAAAATTGGACTTTCATGTGAAGGACCGACTCTTATATCATTGTGGGAAACTCTGCATTCCACAAACTGAGAGAGTAAAGATAATTACGGAAGCACACACTTCTCTGATATCAGGTCATTTTGGAATAAGTAAAACAGTTGCACAGGTGCAAAGGTTCTGCTATTGGCCGAAAATGAATGATACAGTTTCTAAATATGTAAAGGGGTGTGCTATGTGTGCTAAAAGCAAGCCCAATAATAGGAAACTAGGCTTGTACACTCCTTTGCCAGTTCCTTCTCACCCTTGGGAAAGCATTTCCATGGATTTTGTTGGGGGACTGCCTAAATCTAGGAAAGGTCATGACTATCTATATGTTGTTGTGGATAGGTTTAGCAAAATGTGTATTTTGATACCTTGTAGCAAACAGATTACAGCTGAACAAACTGCAAAATTGTTCTTTGAACATGTATGGGTTCATTTTGGATTACCCAATTCCATTATATCTGATCTAGACACCCAATTTGTGGGGAAGTTTTGGTTAAGACTATGGGAACTAATGGACACCAAATTAAAGAAAAGCGCAGCTTTTCATCCACAAACGGATGGCCAGACATAAGTAGTTAACAGGATAGTGATTTAGTTATTGAGAGGATATTGCAGCAAACATCCTAAGCTTTGGGATGAGCATTTGTGTTATGTGCAACATGCTTACAATAGAGCCAAACACTCTTCTACACAGAGATCTACTTTTGAGACCTGCTTTGGTTTCATACCAAGGTCTCCTTTGGATTTTGTCTTTGGTAAAGATACCATGGTTGATGGACACAGTGATGTGGACAAGGCAACTAGGTTCATTGAATAAATCTAGGAGATCCACCAGGTAGTACAGGAACAACTGGAAAGGAACCAGGCCAAGTACAAGGCTAGGCATGATAAGCATCAGATGGAGCATAGTTTTCAAGTTGGAGGCCAAGTCTGGCTGTATATCAGCAAGGACAAGATGCAAGGTGAAGGTAAAAAGCTAAAACCTATCAGGTATGGACCCTTCAAGATACTTGAGAGGATTGGTGAGAATGCTTTTCGCCTTGATCTGCCAGCTTACATGCACATCTACTCAGTCATGAACGCAGATTGCTTGAGATTGTTTGAACCTTCAATGATTGAGGACCTTGAAGAGCAGAGTCAATTGCCTTATGTTGATGATCTACTACAGGAATATCTTAATGAGTTGGAGGAAGATACAGTGCTGGACAGGAAGGTAAGGACGACGTGCAGTGGATAGGTGGAATACCTGAGAATTGGGCTTAAAGGTTCGAAGCCGAGCAGTGCGAAGTGGATTGAGATTGGACAAGTGAGACAACAGTTTCCTCACTTAGTCGATGCTTGAAGAAAACCAACTTTTGGTGGTCCAAAAGCTTTTCAGTTGGGAGGCTGTGATCTGAATCGGATCCATAAACAACTGTCATAAGAACCGTGACTAAAATAGGTCGAACAAATCCTTGAAGATTCCAAACAGCAGTCGAAAACACCCTGAACTAGTGGCCATGGTAGCCGGCGTGGAACGACGAGGACCTCGGTCAAAGCGCGCTGACCAAGGCCCATGGAGACTGCGCAGGAGGTCAAAATAGCCCTTGGGAGCCCCTGATGAGGAAAAGGAGGTGGTTTTTGAACCGCTGCATTGCTGGGAAAACAGGGCCGGAAAGGTAGAGCTTAAGTGCTTGGTCACGTTGGTAGCCAGGGGACCGCGGGCGGAAAAAGGTAAAAAGCGCCAATGTACGACGGTGGGACAGACGACCTGGAAACCTCTGGTTTGATCACAACACCCTTGAATGGTAAGTGGTTTGGAGAAAGCGGAGCGATCACAATCAGCGATCGATACGTGGCAGTGGAGGAGAGAGAAAAACCGCCACGATCGTGCATTATCGGTCGAGCAAGTCAACCGTGCTCGACGTGCGAATGACGTTGGATCTGGAGGAGCCCAGACTGGACAGCTGAGATTGCGCCCGATAGACAGAGTAGAATTGATAGGGTATTAAGTCGCGATTTAAGAGGATTTGGAATCCGTTGACCTCCATGGAAGAGAAAGCAACGAATCGACAAGCAGGCTGGCGCAGTTTCGATGGAGACATGTGGCTACTTCCTGAGCATTATGCTGACGCCGAACGAGGAATTCCAAGCACATAGGCGACAGGCGAATCGATGGAGGATGGAGAGGAAATGAACAAACACGGAGGTTGAATGGCTAAATCCATGAGCAGAGACAGTGAACGAGAGATCAGAAGAGATATTCAGATCGAAGAGTCCAAGCGACCAAGAGAGACAGTGAACAGTGAACCCTGAGAGGAGGAATAAGCATAGAGAGTAGTAAAGACAAGCAGAGGAGACAGAGGGCCGAGCTGACCATAGGCAGCATCGAGCACCAAAGAGCTTGAAGAATCACGCCTTCCCATAGAGGAATCTATCTGGATTGAGCATCACAGTTGGCTCTTTCCACTGTAGACCAAAGGTCACAGAGCTGGCAGGAAGAAAGGGAGTCTGTGAACTCTAAGTGGCTTGGGGAATCCAAGAACCACCGTGCCAAGCAAAATCTGCTGTCAGGACAACTCATATTGATTCCTTGCATTGTAAATCTTTTACTGAAAGACAGAGTAAAATAAGGCCACCACTGAACCTAGACTAGAGACGTAGCCCTGGAGAATAGGGTGAACTCCTTATTAAAAATTGTTTTTGTCTAGTATTGCTTACTGTATTTCTCTACTGTCTTTCCATTCAAAATGTCTGTGTATTGGCAATCTAATCGATCCGTTGTTTCAACAACACAGAACACACACCAGCACCTGAGTCTATAATACCTTTTGTTTAATAAATCTTCAACTGAGGTCACTCATAGGGTGATTATCATATCAGTTTCTTATTGGAGGTTTTTGCTGTTGATTTTCCCATTGATTTTTCCTATCCATGATATCTAATCTATCCATGATTCTTTCTAAACTGTTAGCTAAAACATCTACTTTTCCATCTGAAGTTGAAGCTTCTTCTTTAAATGAAACTTTCTTTTCATTCCTCATTTGTGATTTCCTAGCTAACAAGTTGGCTTCTACACTGACAAAATTACTCTGCATTTGCTCAAAGGTTTCAGAATTTCTCTCCCTAAGCTGGTATGACATATCAGCATCAAAACCATCAGGGAACTTAATCAATGCTAAGTCAAGTGGGGGCTTAATGTTAGCTGGAATTGCATTATAGATATTATTAAACATGGTGCAATAGTCCTGAATTGACTCGTTGGGATTTCTCCAAATATTGTCATATTCATAAAGTATCTCTAAGGGCTTCTTTTTTCTTTCCCACCTATCTATGAATAACCTTCGAAAGTTTGCTAGGACTGCAATATGGTTGGCAGGAAAGGCTTTGAACCATTTCTTTACATCACCAGTTAAGGTTTGGGCAAAGAGTCTCATTTGGACGTCTGCCTCATCTATTTCATGTAATTCAAAAGATTTTGACATCTTGTTTACATGCTGATGGGCAGTGTAATGACCAGTAGCATCAAACAAGAAAATATATCTGATAATCTACAGGCATGGAATGAAGTTGGGTATTTAGGACAAGAGGAGCATATATGTTTCCCATTGTTGTGATTGTGGTTTGACTGGGGAGTAAAGTTGAGGTGGTTGAATAATGGCTTGAAACTGATGCATGTGAACTAGATGATGATGAATTGGTACTTATAGGTTGGTGTGGAAGTGTAGGTATAAATGGTGGGGATGAATGTACTTTTGAAGGTATTATTCTGGGAGTTGAAGGAAAAAATGGTGAGCTCAAACTAAAAGACAATTGTTCAGAAAGCTCAGGGGTGGCAACAGTATTAATGGATGATTGAGGAGTTCTCAAAATGTATTCATCTATTGATTGATTTGCCTGTTGAACTTCAAGATCAACAACAATATAGGGGTCTAGAATAGTTTCATCTATTGCAGTTTTAGATTTTGTTCTAAATAATGATAAGTCAAATGGCACATCAAAGGGAAGTTCTTCCAAAAATAACCACTCATCAGGACATGAATTAGCTTTAACTAATGGTATGTAAACAACCTGAGTTTCTTCTTTTTTGGATTTCCTTGAAATTAGGTTAGGATTACCAACTGCTAGGGCACGGTTTGGGTCTGCATTAGCCCTAGTAAAATGAGTCTTCCTAGAAGCCATAATTTCAAAATTTTTAATTGCTTTTGTGAGATCTTGCAAAATAACTTCTAATAAATCACTTTAAGAGGCTCAAAATATAGATGTAAAATTTCTTTAAGCTTTATTACGACTTGAGGACCGAAGTCCCCAGTATAGTCACCATTATGTTATCTCTCAGTATTTTCTCTAGAATTTATTGGAACAAAGAAAATGGTCGAGGTAGCTACTAACTGACCTTGGAGCATAGGTTCTAGCCAAACTAGGCTCAGAGAGGGCTCTCTCTATATGATTTAGCTTTGTTTGTTGGGATTTTAGGCTAGTTATGGATTGCTTAAGGGGTTTTGGTTTTTTTTAGATTGGGTGGTGGGATCTTTTTAAACAAATAGGTAAATCGATGTTGTTCAGACCATTGGGCTATGGAATCAAGAGATAAGGAAGTAGGGCTAGATGAACTCAGTAAAGGAGATTTTCCAAGGGCAAGGTAGCAGAGTATACTTCAAATGTTTGATATAGAGAGGTGGAAGGTTTTCACTCGGAGAAGGAGAGCAGTTAAGGATTCTCTACATGTCCGCCTATAGCTTAAATTCCTTGAAACCAATTTTTCAAACCAATCTTATGCAAAATTTAAAAAAAAACTACACATCTTTTTTTCACTTTGTAAGAGCTTGATATTGAATCTGTTGTATATCTGCAACTACGGATCTCGAATATCTGAAATCTTGTCCTGTGGTGTCCCTTTGAGTCCTATTTCTAACCTCGCAAGTCTGATCAAGGTTAGATTCTCCAAGGAATAGTTATGCCAAATCTCCCATGGTGACCTGATTATAGACTAGTTCAGTAGAGCGAACTTGTACGATGTACAACATGTCACTGTTTCGATCTTAGTAATTGAAACTCATACACAGAAAACTACAGGCCGTCCTATTTCTGAAAATTCTTACGAAATTTCAATCTGATGCTCAAAACAAAAGTTATGACAAGTTTCCCTAGGTCATTTGTTTGGAATGTAATTCGGGAGCCTGCAAAAACCCTAACTTCCTGAGATCATATCTCCGTAAATATAGTGAGACAAGCTCTAAAATTCGCACCTGAAGTTTAGAGTGCTTGTGGCTCAAATGGGGTTTTTTTAGCTTTTAAAACATCGTAGAAACAAAGTTATAATGAAAATTCCATGATGACCTGTTTGGAGCAGTGAATCCCTAGAATCCAAAGCTCTCATACCAAATGTTAGGAAACTAGCTCACAAAAAGATAGAAAATATAGATCAACACCTTATAAATCAGCCTCTTCGTGGGGGAAACCTCCTTTACATTACACAAATGAAAAATTCATGGATGATACAAATGACTAAACCTCCCTTCAATATATAAGAGTCTAAGGGGTCACAATATAATCAAGCTGACATAACAGTAATAACATAAAGGCACAAAAATAAAAATAGTGGGTTTCTATGGGGCATACTAATAAAAATATGGGGACAATAAGGGCACAATAATAAAAATAAGGGATACATTGACAATACTAATGGTGGAATCACTAGTATTATAGGGGCCTAACAGGATTTTTACGCTCTCCACCATCTTCGCCAACTTTTTTCCCTTATTGAGATCATTTATCTCTACCGAGAGGAATTTTGGGCATCAAAGTGCCATTAACCCCTCCGAACAGGCAACCACCATCAACCCAAGGCCTTCTGGGCTTTCACAACTATCTAGCATGTTAAATTTCTGTCTTTAGCACTCTTTCCCATAACAATTTACATAATGAAGCATATGAACATTATCATTAACAAAATAAACATGCATGTACACCATGCATTGACACCTAACCCTCAACATGGTTCCATAATATCTAGATTGATAGAAAACATAGCTAACATACATGTTGTATACATTCTAATTTTCCAAGTAACACAATTATGCATATCATATAACATTATACTTTCTCATTTATGGTTGTAATATGGTTTTACCTTCACAGGTTTTCTTGTGGCCATTAAACTACCACTACTTAATCCCATCAGCAACGTTATTCATAAATATGCATTATTTATAAGTATTCACTTGGTCACTAAGCTACCACTACTTAATCCCATCAACAACATTAGTCATAAATATTCATTATTTAACAAGTATTCACTTTCTGAATCATTTCGAATTTCCACAGTGTTATTAACAGACCGATAAATGAAGTAACTACAATTCAAGTAATTAAATCAAATTCAATTCATTCATATAAGTTTTATTAGTTAGTCGCAAAACACTAAACAATCACAACTACGAACCATCTTAATGCAACCATGAGAAAACTTAATCAACAACTAGTTACTACAATCAAGTCTCACTACTTGATTCATTGTTTATTTTCAATATCTAAAGGGGTTCTTCCAATGTCCTTTTAAAACACTCTATTGTCTTATTCAAGGATGTCCCAAATATTTACATTCATGCATTCACTCATTAAAAGCAGTGAATGTAACTTTCATGTTCATTACGTCTATCATTAATTTTTCCATATTTGCAAAAGTTGGTAGTTAATTGTCACTTTCTTTGGTGAGTGTTTAGGATTGTTCATACGTCTGACAAAGGTTTTATTATCTTTTATCCTCATCAAGATTCAAATGTCATGAACATAGTTTTGTAGCAAACATACTACTCCTTGCAGTTATAAACATGAATCACACATATCATGTCAAAAATAGTGTACTGCATATATTAATATGTAGGTTGTTAGACTCATACTTGAGTTGATGCTCACTAGTAGCATACCTCGATTTCCATTCTACTTAAAAATTCCCAATTGTGTTAGTGCTGCAACCTTTATCTCTGATACCACTTGTAACATACCCCGGTAACCTCACATAAAAATGCAGGGAGCTAGAATTTTTTTTACACAAATTAGCCACAAGTAATTATCCAAATCATTATTCCAAATTCCTCATTAACCATTAGATAGAGTGTTCATTAGTACATAAAGTAACTTTCAATAGAAGACAGCAAGTTGCATAACCATTAACAACCATTGTTGTAGTACTATTGTAGTATATTTAATAAATTGTCTGATGAACCTTGCATCCATTTCATGATTCTGTTAACCAGATTAATTAATCACATACTTGACGTTATGAATATCACATTAGATAAGGAATCAACATCATTAAACAGACACAATAATCAATCACATCATTGAACACCGATATACCCTGGAAAAGCTGTAAGTATTCTTGCCCATGAGAATATTTCACAAATTACCCTCTTTAATCTATATTCACTTCCACGAAAATGACTACGAAATCCATTTTCAAGAAAAGAGCATGCATCGTATCTTTTCTTACATAAAAGGCATATGCAATGTCATATAAAGACAAGAAAGCTTACTTATCTTTTAACGCTGCAACAATCTATATGGTAATAACAATCTTTATCTACATGTAGTAATATATTTTCTTTTTATTATATATATATATTCAGAAATCTATGATAATTGCTTAGTTTTTCCATGCAAAACGCAACAACATGATATTTTCGAAAAATCTAAAGAAACAATTTATTCTTCTCCATAAAGAATGGAGTTACTTATCTATTAGTATAATATATTTGGATAATCTCTTGCGGACAAGAGAAACACAGTGGCTTTCTATAGTCCATGATTTGGAAGGTTGGTGGCGATTTACAACTCTTTCTTTACCCACTATGAAGAGGAGATTGAGGCCAGCGAAGAGTATCTATCGCCAAGCTACTACCCACTATGAAGAGGTGATTGAGGCCAACAAAGAGTATCTATCGCCAAGCTAGTAAGCTTAGAGTGATTGTCTTTCCCTCATCTTTTCTTTGTGAAGGTATTTAGCAATGAAATCTACAAGAATATAGAGCATAATGGCGTGGCTACCAAGGAAAAAGGTTGAATATTAATGGCTGCTGCAATAACTACAAGAGTATAGAGCATCATGCCGTGGCTACCAATGAAAAAGGGGGAATATTAATGGCGGCTACAACTAGGGCCTTTTTGTTGAGCTTATAAAATGAGTCCAAGTACCAAACTTCATGAGTTGTGACTATATGTTTCTTAAATTATTTTTCCCCCATCCACTAGAAGGAAAGAAAACCATTTAACTTGCTCACACTACTCCAATCATTTCTTGGAACCCACAATAGTAGTTACAAGTCATTCCATAACTACTTGATTCAAAACTTCAACCAGTTAAATAATAATATTCTGTAATTACATGAGTTTGGGTAAATATATTACATTTGATCACCATCTATCCAAGACCCATATAAATTAAAAAATAAATAAATTATTTTTAATATAAAATAAAAATGCATTTTAAAAAAATAAGAAAAATAAAATAATTTAAAACTTAAACCTTTTATTTAAAACTAAAACTTTATTATTATTAAAAAAGTATTTTGAAAACTCAATTACTTATACATTTCTTAATAAATCCTAAATTATTAATTCAATGCATGCATTACATATATTATTTATTCGGTTCATTGAATTCAAATTCTTGATGCCTACATGAAAGACCAACATAAATGAGTGTTCAATAGATCTTTCATTAGATCTTGAAACGATCCAGTATACTCTTTCCCTTTAATTCCTGGTTCCAGAAAGCTCCTTCAAACTCTTCAAACTTGTATCCTCTATACACAGCCGGCTGATGTTCATCCACCATGCTAGTTGCAG